>APFE030635391.1:208390-222718 GCA_000404065.3 Pinus taeda
ATTCACAACAATTATATTTTGATTTAGTCAATAATATTTTATTATTTTATAACTCTCAATCTATTTGAATATTTTATTATAAATAGAGGGTTTTATTTCCATTCGTCACCATGGCCATTTTCATCATCTCCATTATTGTCTCATAGCATTTGATCTCCCACTTGAGTTCAAGCATCTTTTGTTTCTTTTTCTTCCCATTTCAAACCACACATTGAGAGAGAGAACCACATTGCTGAAATGCAAGGTCAAGAAGAACCCATCACATGGAGGGGGATCTAGAGACCCAATTCTGTAATCACTCCTCATAAGGTGTATTGTTGTTGATTAATAAAATTTATTATTCATTTTCTCCATTGGGTTGTTTCCCTTATATTTATGATGTTATATGTTTCTATTTGCATCCTAGATTTTTTTGAGTGGTTTTTCTAAAATGTTGTTGCAGATATGAAGCATAGACACAACCATATTTTTTTGTTAGGGTTATAAGTCACCTATAAATTAAGTGAACAAACTTTTTCTCACTTGAAAATGTGATTTATACTAGCAAGAATGATCTATGACTTTCAGGAAAATTCAGACTTGAGAGTGAGGAAACCATACTAATCAACTCACATTTTATCTCTGTTTTTTAGTTGGAAAAAAAAAAATTATGATTTGATAGATGGAAATCCATACCAGGTAATTGATATTTTTCTTCTATTTCTCTATTTCAAAAAATAGAATCATTTTCTTGTATTGTAACTACTTTAGTGTAAAAGCAGACTATGTGTATATCAAAACTTTTATGAGAATGTAAATGCCTTCCCTTGGGACAATTTGACACTATTCCTGCATATATAAATATGGATTTTTTAGATATCATTCCTTGTTGAAGGGCAAGGGTTTGTGAGTGCAGGTTGTTTATGTTCCTTTCTCCACACACCATCTTTCCACATATATTTGGAATTATTATGTTGTCATTTCCAAGAAAGACAACCCAAATATTTTGCAATTGTACTAACAATTATTTAATAATGTTAAATATAATGACCATTATATATAGCGTGATTTTTGTTAAAATAATAAATAAATAGTTTTTTTTCTAATTATTATTTACAAATATATTTTGTAAGGAATTCTTCCTCCCCACTACATTTGGGATGCAAATAAATTAATAAAAACTTTCAATGTTAGTTGATGATTGAAAGGCGTTATTGAGTCTAGAAGTAGTTTTGTGGTGGAAGTTGTGAAAATGTGGTTACTCAGATGAACAATATGTAAAGAAGAAGTGGATATGCATATATTCCACTGTGTGGAAAGCTTTTTACATGGAGAATCAATTAGTTCGATTTAGAGGCAAGTACTATGGGGCGTTGATCTACTCATCTTGTTTAGCTTAGTTATTTGGACTATTTTTAAATTTATTTCATTTGTAAAATTGTTTTCAATTATTCAATCATTTCATTAATTTTTATTAATTAAATTAATAATACTAAAAACCACAGGTTCTACATTTGCACTTATTTGAAACCCTTTAGCATGACTAGGACTGATGGTAACATGCACATATTCCAAGTGGGAGGACCACAAAGGGCCGTAATGGGTTGATTGGAATTCTTTGGAGTGGAGGAGGACCTGCACTCCCCCCACAGGCCTTCATCTACTCCCTCTACACTTATACTCCTCCGATGATTCACGTAGAGTATAACCCTCTTTGTTATAACATTATTACCTTTTATGTCATATATATATATATATAGTTATATATATATATTATATATATTTGTTGTATATGTTTCTTTGAATTGTATTACATATACTTTTTTTTTTATTTTTTTTTTATTTTTTTTGTTATTCATTATATATATAATTTTACTTCTTATTTTTTTTTTAATTTAAATAGAACATATAATTGCCCGTAATTCTATGATTAAAAAAAAATTGATTAAATATTTTAGACCCAAAATTTGGAGGTTGATATCTTAAGTTCTACTAAACGTAATTGAGAAATTAAGAGATTAATGGAAATATACTTTCATGGAGAAGGATATGAAAGTGATTGCGTGACCATATCCACTCCAAAAAATTAACAAAGGTACCTAATACTGAATTTGCAATAAAAAATAGTTTTCTAAATTAGTTTTGTAAATCTTTCATTTTCCTGAAAGTTCTTGTCGTTACAAATTCATTTTAAATTATCCATTTTTCTAGTGAATATCTCCAAAGAGAAGCAATCAGAATCTAGAATTTTATTTTATTATTTTCTCAAAATAGATTTGAATTCAACTGTTTTTCACAATTTTATAAATCTGACTTTTTCTCTTGAATTTTGATAGGTTTTAATTTTAATTTTGATTATTTTGCAAGGGATTTTTTTGAAGAGAAGGAAGCCAAGGAGTCATGAAGAAATATTTTTTCATCACGAATGAGGAAAGAGGAATTTTTATTAGCTAAAAGTATATAAAACTTCTCTCAACAACTATCCTTTTTGGGACACTTTTGTGAATTATAAATCAGATTTAGAGGAAAGGAGCAAGGGTTCTTCTTTTCTACAAATAGAATACCCTTAGCACTATTGTGAGGAGGAGTTTTACAATATTTTTAGAGGAATACTTAGATCTAAGTTGTTGGGGAATTTTCCTTTAAGATTTAATTTTTGTTGTAGCCATATATCTTACACTATTGCAACCCTTTTCTTAACTGACAATGCTGAAAGCCTTAGGAGGATTGTTGAATAGATCCATTGTAAAAAATGAAAATAAATCAAGGCTTAAGATCGTATTTTTAGACACTTTTATTTTTTAATAAAATATTATTCATATAATGGTTGATCAGTATCCATAGTTCCATGTTTTCCACTTTTCCTTAATATGTGAATTCTTGTCTACCAAATCAACTATCTGATCCAATATTTTTATAATATACTATCTATTCTCTATTTGCTTTTTCATTTGAAAAAAAAATTGAGTAACAATTTTCTAACAATTTCTCCATCATAAATGATTTAGTTGTCATTGGAATTGTGTCATTTTTTTCCAATTTTTAATGGCTTATCTTCCATTATTTTAAATCTTTGAATGGGTATGTATAGCACTTATAACATCAATTTTTATAACTATTTCAGCAATTAGCTATTCATCATAAAAACAATGTTAAATCCGCATCATACTTAGATCATTGCACTTGTTATTTAGGAGTTACCTCCTATATATCAAGTTAGAGTAGTCATTTTCTTATTTTTTTCTACATCAGTAGATGGTCCTGCATCTAGATTTATATTTAGATTTAGTTGTAATCTTATTAGTGGGCTGGATGAGACCTTATGTTAGCTTAGGGACTTATCTCTTGCATGTGCACTGCAAGAGGGTAAGTACGATTAGTTCTTCTTGTTGATAATCACCATACTAAATGGATAAGATCTTAATTGTTTCCTTGAATGGGTCATCTCCCCATTGTAAATTTTGGTAATTTATGATTATCAACAAGTCTAGGTTGGGACATAAACATTTTCATTACATGATGGAGAACTCTCCAACCTCTTCAACTTATTATCTATGGCGCTTCACATGTCAAAACCTTTCTCTTTCACTCCAAGGTGATATGATGTCATCATATGTCACTCATCTACCATGTGTCATCCACCTAGACTCCCACCCGTCCTCTTGTCATTATTCCATGTTGTTTCTATTACCTAGTGAGGTTGAGCAATTTTTTCTTATGCCATGTCATATGTATAGAGAAAGGATATCAGGGACTTTTATTTTTATTTATTGTTTTCCTTTGTTAAATTGAAAATGGTTGTGGCAATATTTTAACTTTAAATGACAATTGTTTTGAATATTTTTATCTCTCTATCTTAGGCTGCTTAAATGACACACTTAACACTTCTTCTATTTGTACTTCCATGGTAGGCCATGCATATTCACGTCAGTTGAAAACCCTTCTCTCCATCACTTAGGCTTTGTCATCCACAAGATCAAAGTAACACAAGACTGCTCGTACACACACATTATACTTCTACTACAATTGCAAGAGGACAAGTTGTGATGACATGGCATGCATGGAACCAAGACACCTTGGAACCATGCCAAAACATTTAGTATCCATAAATTTGATTCCCAAGGTTTTTTTAGGCTACATGATATTGTTGTAAATGTATTTCCAAGGCCCCTCCACCTAAGAACTTTGGGGAACCATCATAGTTGATTTATTGTTCTCAAAATTCATTTAATAATATCGCCCATCCTTATCCTTAAACCTCCATTGGAATCAATGACACCACTCCTTCACATTATTTAACATCCATTGCCAACAGCGAGACCACTCTTTGACATCCTGTGGCATCAGTTGCCATCATGACAACACTCTTTGACATCCTTTGAAATAAATAACAAAATTTTTTCCAACATGATAGCCATAGTGCCTACAATTTTTTAATAACCATATGCACTTACAAATTTGGTGAGGGATGCACATCAAACAAACAAGAAAATTGTTTTTAATACTACAAATCCTTTGAAAATCACAATGAAGAGATGGAAGAGCTTTTCAATCCCAGTCAATAAAGAAGGAATATAGGGTTATTGTTTCCCATTAGAAAGGGATAGAAAATAATTCCAAAGGGTTGTATTATCTCATGTAATGAAAGAAAACAAGGAAAAATATTATAGTTGTATTCTAAAAAATAATGAAATGTGGAGCATGCATTTGATTTATTACAAAATTCTACTCGAATTTACATGGTATCGAGATTCAGTAAAACTATTTTACTTTATTATCCCTAATGTGATACTGAAATTATCAGGTTAATTTCTTATTATTAAAGTTGAGATATCCATATCTTGCATTGGTCAAGGTTATAAATTTTTGTTATTTTATGAGAATGTTATTATAAATTATCCATTATTTGTTGTTGCAACAGTGAAAATCACACTCATGAAGGATACAATCAATTGACTTCATCATTATTTGTTTCCAAATATAGGTATTTCACTTTATTTCATTTGCAAATATTTTATTTTATTAGACACAATGTGGAATAGAAAATTATCAACTTTGATTGTTTAATGAGAATTCTAATTAATATAGTTCATTATGTTTAGATGGAAGAACAAACACCATAGCAATGAACAATACAATTGATTTCCTTCAACACTCTTTGTTTCTAAATAGAGGTATTTCCTTTTCTTCTAGCCACATTTATTTTATTTCATCGTGCCTAAAGCGATATTGAAAATAAAATCCTACCTTTTTAATTATTACAAGTGAATGATCCACATCTAACAATGTTGAAATATGTCATCTTCACTTATCTCATGAGACTATTATCAAAAGTAGTTCAATATTTACAGATGTAGCAATAAAACAATATTGTAATTAATTATATAGTCAACTTGCTTCAACATTATTTGTTTCTGAATAGATGTATTTCATTTCATTTCATCTATAATTATTTTATTTGCTTAGCCCTAACATAATTTTGAAAATATCACCCTAACTATTTTAGAAGAGGGAAATCTCATTCATGTAGTACAAGTACTTTTACAATTGTGTAATTTCTAACCACCTACATATAACCAGTTATTTTTTCCTTGAAAACTATCATTTATATCAAGAATGATGAAGAATTATATCAACGGTCATGTAATAATAAATTTAAGCATAACATGCAACATTAAATTAATTTTGTATACCTTTAGTGAACAAAATGTTTATACCCTTAATGATTTAGCTAATTAGTTGATTTTTAGCTTCTATGTAATGGGACCTCTATGTAATTTGGTCATATTTTTGCAATTATCAAGGGATAATAATACAAGTACTAACTGAAGAATAATGTTTCACACACAATTTGATTACTCCCAATGTTAAATTAATATAATGAATCTTACATGTTGATATAGTTAATTGAAACTTGATCATGGGTTTGTGTGGTTACTTACATCTATATCCAATTGACCTAAGGATTAGCATAGATCCATCATAACTCCATATCTACCAAGCATCATGAGGGATCAAATATCTCAATATGCAAAGGAATATTTGAGTATGAAGCTTATGATTAGAATCTTGTGGGCTAAGATTTGAGAGGCTTGAACATTGAGAGAGAGGAGAGAATACAAAATATTTGTTGAAACTATTCTAAAATAAAATAAAAAATGAAAAAAATATCAATGGTTAATACCTCAGAGCATATGAAAATAAACATAAGTCTTTATTAAATGGATAAATATTTTACAACTACATCATTGTTAATGAATATGTCCATGGACATGTGAGGCAAATTATATATAACAAGTTTTGTACCTTCCTAACATATATCATTCAATAGAATGGGTAAACCATGGGTGGATACCACTTTCTAGTTATACCCCCTTAAGAATAAATGGTCTCCATTGTGTCAAGTTCCCTTAGAAGCTTCTATTGAATATGACACAATGAAGAGAAGGATTTTGTGTGGTTCACCCATAACCATGGGTTTTTGGATGAACCGAAACTAGTGTTTCTAACAAAATATTTTTTGGTGACTAACCCATAATGATGGGTTTGTGGATGACCTATAGCAAAATGTACCAAGTGCCAATGAAGATAAGCGTTTTGGTTGGTTGATCAATAACTGTGGGTTTATCAATGGCCCAAAAAAAACTTTTATATGGAAAGAGTTTTGTGTGGATGATTAATGATCACGCGTTTGTGGGTGACCCATAATTATGATTAAAAAATATCCAAGGAAAAAAATTAAGGAGTAATGCGTTTGATCCAACTATGATAATGACATTATATGGCCTAGAAAATGGAATTGGAGATAGTTCACTTGTAGGTATGGTGGTAACTTGGTGGCTTATCTTTGTAAATTCTCACTATATAATTAGATGTTGTAAAGGGTTCCTACAATTATTAAATTTTCGCATTCCCTATTTCTGTTCCCCTCACTTAATCCAACCTAAAAGGCCTCCCATACTCAATACTAGGCTCCCTGAATTTGTAGTAACATAACTTGTAAAGAAGACAGTTCAAAATTCTAGGATCTTCCCCATTGTCAAATAATACTCTCCATTACCATGATAATAAGAATCCTTGGTAGTAGGAAACACTCCACATTCAATGTGAACCATCCATTAGAAAATGTTAATATCATGAACAAGATAACTAGTAACACCTTGAAACACAACTAACAAATAATCTAAATCCAGTGATTGGATGATCTTATAGGCATCAGGATTATATGATGACATCTCCATACCAATAGTGGCAATGTATGTATTTTTCCATATATGGATCAATGTATTGAGCTCAATTATGCTTTTTAGTGAAATGAGGGCACATTTTGTGAAAAATAGATGCTCAATTGAGAAATTTTTAAATGCTCTCTTGATCTGTTGAGGCACTTAAAAATAGCTCGATCGTGAATCTAAAAAAACCCTCGATCGATTGTTTTTTTATGACATGAGTTAACGACTCGATCGAGCATTATTTATAATTAAAATACCTTAGTCACAAATTGTACAAGTCCTTTTCTTCAAACCACATGAGGAAAACAAATTCGATGAAAGATTTATAAGATCGATTGAGATGGAGGTACTCAAGCCATCTACCCATCAACCCTACCAATAACCGAGATGCTCAAGCTGAGGTAGCTTTCATGTCATTTCTATCTCCTTTGTTTAATTTTTTTCTACAAAATAAAATAAATTAATTTGGAAGAAAACAAAAGCCGCCAAGAAAAACATTGAAAAGCACAAAAAGAATCCTAGAAAACCACCAAAAAAAATCCTTGAAGAGAAAAACAACTTATAAAACCACCAAGAAGACCCTTGAAAAGCACAGAAAAACTATAATTTACATTTTTTTTTTTTTTTTTTTCTTCTAAATTCCATGTGTACATGTCTATCTACCAGTGGCAGCATGGCTTATTATAAATATTTATCTATGGAAACTTTATTTCTGCTAACTCATGCTTACATTCTAAAGTTTTTTTTTTTAGAAATTCATAGAAATAAATTAAAAAATATATCATATTTCTTTTTTGATATTAGCCTTCATGAATGTTAAATTTTCAACATAATCGATAATAAATTATGCCCTAAAAATTTTCAAGAAAGAAAAGAAAAAATTAACAGTATAATCACTCCAATACAATAAATAAATTTGGGAACTTTAAATTGACTTAATGAATCTCGTTTCTCATGGTGGAACCTCGATTACAATAAAATAAAGAAATTGTATTCTCTCATTTTTATTATATGAATTTAAATTAAATTTATTTTCTTACCACTATTTTATTAATAAAAATACATATTTTTTATTTCATCAAATTAATGTACTGACTAAAATAATTAACTAAATAAAATTCCAAAATATTCTTGTTTATTTATTAAATTTATTAACCATATATCTATATAAAATATATACTATATATATATATATATACATTATAATATATATAAAGTATAAATAACTATATAACTATATAAACATATTATAGTTATAACATTTCTCTCTCTCTGTTAGGTCCCTATAATACCAATGTTTCCCCCATTAGTATTATCATTGTAGTCCTTATTGTTATTTTTGTGCCCCTATTGTCGCCATATTGTTATTACTGTGCCCCACAAAAGCCCACTATTATTATTGTTGTGCCCTTATATTATTACTGTTATGTCGGCTTTGATTATATTATGACCCCTTAGACTCCTATATATAGAAAAGAGGCTTTTTCATTTGTATCATCAAAGAATTGTACATTTGTGTAATTTAAAGGAGGTTTCCCCCTCGAAGAGGTTGATTTTGAGGTCGTGTCTCTATCTTTTCTTCTATGTTGTGAACTGATTGCATAACAATTGGTATCAGAACTTGGATTCTAGGGCTTCACTGCTTCAAACATGTCATCGTGGAATTTTCGCTATAAATTTTTTTATTCGAAGTTTCCAAGGCTAAAATTAAAACACCTTTGGGTTGAAATATTGTTAAAATTAAAACCCATTGGAGCTAAAATCTTGGAGGCTCCCAAATTATATCTCAAAAAGGTGACATGGGGAAAATCATCATAACTTTCTCTCTAAGCATTAGTTTCAAATTTCATAACAAGTTATAGAAACAGTACGACCTATAGTTTTCTATGCAACGGTTTCAGGACGTGAGGTCAAAACAATTGCATGTGGCACTTCATACAAGTTATATCTATTGAAGTAGTCTATAATCAAATCATAGTGGGAGATTTGGCATAATGCTTCCTTGGAGAATCCAATCTTGATCAGACTTGCGAGGTTGGCAAGATGTCTGAGAGAGATACCATAGGAAGCAATTTCAGAAATTGGGGATCTACAATTACAGAGATACAATAGATTCAATATCGAGCTCCTACAAAGTGAAAAAAAGTGTGTAGTTTTTTATTTTTTTTTTATTTTTCATAAATTTGGTTTGAAAAATTAGTTTGAAGGAATGAATAGGGAATAGTGAAGAATAATTATCATAAATTGATTACTTGAAGAAAGAAAATGGAAACACCTAGTAAGAAACTTGAAAGCTCGAGCATGACTCATGACGAAGAGGAAGAAATGAAATGTGATATACCAAAATTACAAGTCCAAGTTCAACAAATTTCATTTTCATAAAAAGTGACAAAAGCTAAGGTAGATGGTTTAAAGAAAGGAGTGGAAGCTAATATGGATGGATTAAAGAAATGCATCAAAGCTAAGATGGACGGTTTAAAGAATGGCATGCAAGACAAGATGGATGGCATAGAAGAAAGACTTAAAGGCAACATGGAAGATTTGAAGATAGATTTGACAAAGTTGCTATAGGAAATACTTACTAATAGCAAAAGGGTAATAAAGGAAAATCATGATGAGAACAAAATAAATGTTAATCATGATTTCATAGACTCTAGCATTGGATTGATGACCCACCATGTTCCAAAGGTCGATATGAGGAAGTTTGATGGAAAGGATTCCATAACTGGATACTAAAAATGGAACAATATTTTGATCTCCATAATGTGAAAAACACACAAAAGGTACAATGTGCAACTTTATATTTGGAACCCAATCAGTCTGTATGCAATAGATGGATTTTCTCTTTTAAAAAAATTGTCAGTTGTGCAATTCTTACGAAAGAAATGAAAATAGATTATGAGGATAAAAAAAGCAACACCTCTTTTAGCCAATTGAAAACTATCAAACAAAAAGGTTTAACGATGGAGCACATTGAGGACTTCCAAAAATTGAATATAAGTGGAAAATACATTCTGGAGGAGCATAGGATTGATGTGTTCATAGGTACTTTGAAGGATAACATCCAACAGGAGGTTTTCCTTTGGGAACTTGATTCATTGGAGAAGGCATTTAGGTTGGCAAGAAAAATGGAAAGCAAAATTATGGCAACAAGGAAGCCGACCAATCACACCTATAAATATGGAAGTTTTGTTTCCCCTAGACTTCCACAACCTATAAGTATGACACCGCAACAATTGCAGGAAAAAAGAGAGAAAGTGATTCGTTACAGTTGTGATAGAAAATACACTAAAGGTCATAAGTGAACTAACAAGAAATTATTTTACATAGATTGTGAAGAGGAGGAAGAAAAGGAACAAGAAACGCCAAAAGAAGAAGATATACACCAAGAACAAACCTAGATAAAGAAGAAATGAATCTAACCATATAATGTAATGCACTGTTTGGAATTACCACTCCTCAAACTATCAAGATAGAAGGAAACATCAAGAATAAGAAGGTAATAGTGTTGATTGATTCAAATAGTACCCATAATTTTATTCATTGTAAGATAGCCAAGGAATTGAATTTCTTCATATATCCACCACTAGAGTGTGAAGTGATGGTTTCAAGTGGAGGAACCATAAATTGCTTTAGAAAGTTCCATAATATCAACTTATCCATGGGAGAATATTTTTTGAATAGCCCAATACTTTCCATTCCAATGGGTGGTGTTCATGCTATACTAGGAGTCTAATGGCTACAATATTTCAGTATGATAGATTTTAATCTTCAAGAACTTTTCATGAAATTTTATTTAGAAGTAAAGAAATATGAATTAAGGGGTATCACAAGGAAACTAGGGAAGATAATTGGCTCTAACATAATGACAAAGCTTCTAAAGAAAGGACAACAAAGTGTAATTACAAAATTATGTTCATTAGAGGTTCCCACATCAAAATCATCTATTTATCCAGATCTCCAAAATGTATTGGACAATCATTCCAAGGTGTTTGAGACTCCGAAGCCCTCGCACATATTCATGATCAAGATAATTCTATTCATTTGATTCCAGGAAGTGTTCCTCCAAACATCAGGCCTTACAGATACCCCTATTCTGAAAAGAATGAAATTGAATGTATGGTTGGAGAAATGCTAGAGGCTAGTATAATTCAACCTAGTCATAGTTCTTTCTTTGCTCCAGCAGTATTGGTGCACAAGAAGTATGGATCATGTTGTATGTTCCTCGAATATAGGGAGCTCAAAAAGCTCCTATTAAAGATAAATTTCCAATTCTTGTCATTGATAAATTATTGGATGAATTGCATAGATCAATTTACTTCACCAAGTTGGATCTTCATTCAATATATCATCAAATCATAATGAATATTGAAGACATTCTAAAAACAACATTTAGAGCTTATGAGGGTCATTATGAATATTTGGTCCTACTTTTTGGCCTTAACAATGCACCTTCTACATTTCAAGGTTTGTTGAATTCCATTTTCAAACCCTTCCTTAGAAAATTTGTGTTAGTATTTTTCAATGATATACTAATCTATAGCAAGTCTTGGAAGGATCATATTCAACATGTTAACAGGGTGCTCAAATTATTGGAGGCGAAACAACTATATGCAAAAAAATTCAAATGTTTCTTTGGATTACATGAGGTGGAATATCTGGGTCATATTGTATCTCATGAAGCTGTTAAGGTATACCCTAGAAAAATTAAAGCCATTAAGGAATGGGAAATCCCAACACCAATGAAGCATCTATGAGGATTTCTGAGGTTGACAAGGTATTATCGCAAGTTTGTTAAGAATTACTAGAGAATAGTAGCACCTCTAACAACATTATTGAAGAAAGATGCATTTTCATGGACTCCAAAAGCAATGAAGGCCTTTAAACATCTTAAAGAGAGAACGTGCCAAGCACCAGTCTTAGGTATGCCAGACTTCATAAAAACCTTTATTGTGGAATGTGATGCCTCAGCAAATGGAATTAGTGCTATTTTAATGCAAGAAGAAATACACATTTCTTTGGAAGTTGTCCAATCAGAGGAAAGTATTTAGTCAAAGCTATTTATGAGAAGGAAATGTTGGGAGTACTACATGCACTTAAGAAATGGTGACCCTGCCTAATGGGAAGACACTTCAAGGTAAAATCAGATCATGATAGTCTTAAATACTCCTTAGAGAAAAGATTATCTTCAAAAGTGCAACAAAAATGGGTCACAAAAATGTTGGGTTATGGCTTTGAAATCATCTACAAAAAAAGGAAGAAAATTGTTGTGGCATATGCACTCTTAAGAAATGATGAGGATGTGGAAACATTGTTTTGCCCCATTTTTATTATCCAACCAAATTGGATAAACAAAGCAAGAGATGAATGGAAGAATGAAGAAGTGTGGGCAGTCATTCAAAAGTTAGAACAAGATCGTAGTACATCTGATACATTTAGCTGCAAAAATGATTCATTATGGTATAAATATCTCTTATACCTATGTAAAATTTCCCAACTCAAACAAAATATTATTAAGGAATTGCACACATCTCCCTTAGGAGGGCACTCAAGATTTTTAAAAACTTACAACAGGATTAAGAAGGAACTTTTTTGGGGTGGCCTTAAATATAATATTCAAAAGTTTGTGGCAAAATATTTAGTTTTCCAACAAAATAAACTTGAAACAATTAAGATCCTAGGTCTATTACAACCTTTATCTATTCCAAGCCAACATTGCGAGGAGGTTTCAATGGATTTTGTCACAAGTTTAACCAAGTCTGAAGGAAACAATGTCATCATGGTGGTAGTTGATTTATTTACCAAGTATGCAAACTTTTGTGCGTTATCTCATCCATTTAAAGATGGTACAATTTATACTACATTTATCTAAAGAATTCAAAAGCTACATGGAAATCAAAAGATTATTGTAAGAAACAGAGATCCCCTTTTCAATGGAAATTTTTGGACAAAATTATTTTCTTTTATTGGTACTCATTTAGCTCATATATCATCTTATCATTGCCAATCTGATGGGAAAACTGAGATAGTAAACAAATGTTTGGAAGGATATATTCATTTTTTCGTATTTGATAAACAAATATGATGGGTCAAATGTTTTCCTCTACTTGAATGGTCATATAACACTTCCTTCCATACTATTACAAAAATGACCCCATTTATGGAACTTTGTGGATATCATCCACTATCCATAACATCAAATTTAAGAGAAAATTCTAAGGTTCAAGGAGTGGAAGATCACATTGAGCATCAAAAATAAGTTCTCCAACTCTTGAAGGATAACCTCACTTTGGTGAAAAATATAATGAAACAACAGGCAAATGAACATCGCAGCTAAAGAAGTTTTGATGTAGGTGACTAGATATTTCTATGATTTCAACCATATAAAAAGATGTCCCTCAAGCAAGCTAAGAAGGATAATAAATTATCACAAATGTATTATGGTCCGTAAAGGGTGTTGCAAAAGATTAGTACTATGGTATACAAATTGGAGCTTCCTGTAGCTTCTTGAGTGCACCCAATTTTCCATGTTTCATGCTTAAAGAAGGTTATAGGTGAAAAGCTACTAGTTCAAACAATATTGCTAGAAGTTGAGAAGGAAGGAAATATTTTCCATCGAACCCAAAGAAGTCACAAAAATAAGAACTCGACTATGAAATTAATCAATTTAGAAGTATCTAATAAAGTGGAAGAACTTACCCACTAAGGATTTTTCATGGGAGGATGAAAGCTTTATATAGAAGCATCTAGAACTACTCAAGCATTGAGGACAACACTTTTTTGATGTAGAGGGGCATGTAGGTCCCTATAATAATAGTGAGTCCCACATTAATAATTTCATTGTAGCCATTATTGTTATTGTTGTGCCCTCATTGTCTCCATATTGCTATTATTTTGCCCCATAGAAGCCCACTATTTTTATTCTTGTGACCTTATATTATTATTGTTATGTCAGATTTATTTATATTGTGACCCCTGAGACTCCTATTTAGAAAGGAGGTTTTTTCATTTGTATCATTGAATAATTGTTCATTTTTCTAATGTAAAGGAGGTTTCCCCCTCGAAGAGGATGATTTTGAAGTCGTTTCTCTATATTTTCTTCTATTTTGTGAACTGG
>APFE030635391.1:222738-251275 GCA_000404065.3 Pinus taeda
TAAGTTTGAGTTTCAACAATGCATCATTGATACATACATTAAATCCATGACGAAAAGTGCATTTAAAGTGAATATATAAGCATTTTTACTATTTTCTAATTTGTACCATATTGTTTCATTATGTGGTGTATGGTTATAGAAGCATTGTCTTCATGTACTTACACCTAGTACATGTCATATGTCAAAATCAAACATTATAAGAACATGTCTTATGGAGTATTTGGTTGGTATGGAGTTTTATTAGTTTTTCAAATTGGTTTATTTAAACTTTTTTACATATATTTACATACCTATGCTTTATTAATAAAATGTATTATTTATAAATGCGAAAAAGTGTAAGTTAGATTTTCAATCACATTTCTCAATTGTGTTTAGATGGAACTCAATACTTTGGTTGATAATTTGTCAATATAGAGACTCTATTTAGTTTAGGACTTTAGCCCAGATTACTCTTCTTGAGTTTATAAATGGTTTTTTGTGAACATTATTTCTATGTCAACATTGCTTTCTAGGATTAGTTTATATTTACTATGTGTAATTTGTATAGCCATCTCCCTTACACCTGCCAACTACAACGCGTTAGAGCTTTTGGGATTTCTTATACATGGTTGGGGTAGATCACGTAGCCATAATAGAGTGTTTGTTCCACCTAAATATCCTCCTTCTAACACTATTCAGAGAGTCAAAGGTAGTGTTTTTGTCTCTGTTGATGATCTTGCTGTAGACAGGGAACCTTCTTCACCTATTGTAGGTATACATATTGCATTTTAAATCCTCTTGAACTTTATGTCTCAATGCCTTGAAATTGTTTTTTATTTTTAAATGGTCTTTAATTGATGTGTTTGAATTTAATGTATATGTTAGTAAGATTCTATATATATATATATATATATATATATATATATATATATATATATATATATATATATATATATATAATATATATATATATATATATATATATATATAATATGATTTGCAGACCCTTGGTGGGGTGAAGATGAGGATCAAAGTTTAGTGTCAATCCCTTCATGGAATGACACTGTAGCCAGTATCATAGTTGAGGATGTTATGGCCCAACATACATGGATTACATGAGATATGGATAAAACCTCTGCTAGTTCACCAACTAGGCATAGTTTGTCTCTCACACTAGATATTATCAACTAGCTCATCAAGGCATACGAGAGGCAGGTCCACAAATCCACCTTGTATATTTCATACATAGGATTGAGAGGCTAGTGGTTGGAGGCCCACATACTTGGAAGGATTTTAAAGATGCCACCAAGAACATTGATATTCATGAGTATTTTTTTTCCATCCCTCTATAATGTCGCTGTAGACATGTCGGTCCAATTCCACTAAAATATTTTAAGAATGTTGATGCAACCCATTTTCTTTATGATCAAATAAATGGGGCTTGGGTCTAGTTCCAACACCATGACTAGGTATCCACTTACTTTGCAATGCACATATATGCATAGTTTGTGCTATATATGAGGGTGGATTACATCAACACCATATCTAAGTTTTATCGGTCCTTCTTGCGGCATAATTATGAATTTGTCAGGGCTCGTAGGGACCTTATTTATGTAACACAACCTTTGAAATAGTTTCCATGACTATCTCAGAGTGTGGTATTTCTAATGGAGATAGAGAAGTCATCAAAACTAGGTATTGTGACAAGGCATACCATTGTAGATAACATGCAAAGGACATTGACCATTGCACATGTTGTGTGGAAAAATGAGTAGTCCAACTTCGTTGCCTTGTTTCCCACCAATTTCATTACATAATAATTCATATCTCGAGATTATAGGGCATGAACAAATTTTTCATATGTACACACTTACCATGATACCATCTACGAAACTAGGGGGTGGATAGATGACATGAAACAAATCAAGCACATGTATACAAAATTGTTTACTCTTATCATAAACTTATACATTATTTATATTAATAAGTTTGTATGATATTTACTTTATATTAATAATGTCATGATAACATGCATCAAAACCCAAATACATAGATGAGCTTCTAAGGTCATCTAAGATGGTAGTTGACTAGCGAGAGAAATATCCTCTAGTGCATGATTCCACGACGCAGTCTCCTACACCTACACCATCACCTTATAAAACTCATGGACTAATAGTTGAACTTAAATTTTTTATTCCTAATATCCCAACATGTTCTCTTTAAGATAATTGTATGTATCCTAATTAATTTGTAGAGGAATTATAATTTCTCTTTTGCATTGTGTACACAAACCCAGATGTAGAGGGTTATTGATATTGCAGCTATGTGGACATGTAAGTGGCATGCTGGGTATGGAGGCATTGGGCCACATGTAGGGGAGAAACAAACGCAGATTGAGGAGTCCCCCATCCCAACAAAATTCCATTTTGACTCAACTGAGTCACATATAGGGGACTATTTAAATGCACAGTTCAAAACCATATATTTCTAGAGTGTTTATTTTGTACAAATAGTTTTTAATTAATTTGAATTTGAATGTGTTATATTGTAGTGATAAATTATGGATTCTCACTTTGCAGGAAGGAATGCACATAATAGTTATAGAAGCTATACTTTATAGATTGGATCATAGATAGCTTGGATATTTCAAGCCTATTTCATAAGACATATTCACTTGTGACACATAGACTTTGTATATTTTCATACATGGATAGTTTATGGGTGCATGAACATTATTTAATTCAATGGATGCTTATTATTTACATTTGTGGATGTTCATGTGTACAATGTAATTTGCATATATTTTCATATCGATAGTTTACTATCGTACATAACTAACAAGATAGCAATTTGGAATTTTGAGGAAATAAACTAAGAAATTAAGTATAATCTTAAACTATGATGTAAGTCATTTTGATACATAAAATGAACTAAAATTTATGTTCATGGTTAAATTAAAAAACAAAATAGGATTGAAATACATTTTATATTCAATTTTAAAAGATGTCTTCAACTTGTAATGTTTAACTAATAACTTGTTTTATTAAATTTTATTTCTTTTGATGTGATCTACAACAGTTTAGTCATAACACATGATATAAGTCATATGTGTTGGAATTTACTATACCACAAAACAATCAATGATATGGTTTTATATAATTTTAAATAATTTCATGAACTTTCATAAATTTTGTTGGCTATCGAATGTTTCAATCAATTCCTTAACTTAAGACATTCAATTAAGAACATTCAAGACGTAAAATTTTACAAAATAGAAATTTTGGCTATCATATTGGCTTCAAGAAAGTGTCCTTTAGTGCACAATCAATGTATATTAAATTACAATGATTTTAATTTAGATGCGGAGATGTAAACTACTAATAATTTGTTCTTACTTCTTGAGGTTATCTAAAGAGCTTAATAATAACATGAGATATATAATATATATATATATATATATAATATATATATATATATATAATAAATTTGTTGCACTTTTTACATTCAAATATGATGTGTGTATCTCTTTCCATGTTTTAATGTCAAACTGACACATGACATATTTATTAATACATAAAATTATTTCAATGTCGTTCATAAGCTAGATTGTTGCATTTCCATTTTAAGTAAAATAGTATATCAACTTGGTTGTTACATACTGAAATGGATTTTCTAGAAATGAAATATATCATATATGCATCTATAAATTTCTTGCATGCTCAACATGAATTCCATACACATGACATCTAAAAAAAAATATGAAAATTTTTAGCTAAATCTAAACCTAAATCCCTATTGTTTCTAAATTTTAATTAAATGTTAGATCTATGGGTTTGCATAAGGATCTTACCTTACCTTACAAATACTCGATCACAATAAAGTAAAACAATGGCCTTTTCATCATGCATATCTTGCCACATTGGAATTGGATGAGGTTCCTTTGGATTAAGAGGGACATATTCCCATCCTTTCATGTACCGATGTTTTTCATAGTGATCAAGTATACATCCATAAATACCAAGGAAAAAATCACAAAAACAAGTTTTCTTATCTGTATGGAAAATATTTCCCTTGTGTCTTTTCTCCACACTAAGTGTATTTCCCTTGCTCCTGCAATATTACAATAACATGGAATGGACGTATTCACATTACCAAGTTCAATATTCCAAAAGAACGTTTGCATAAGCCTTATATACTCATGCGATTCATGTCATCAATGGGATTTACACCAGTTTACCACCTTTAATGATTATTTGAGTAGATATGCATCATGACTCATTTGGTACCTCCTATGTTTTCGCTTCACACAAGCATCGATACCATCATGCTAACCCTTTACATGTCTTGTTTCAAAGTAGCTCCAAGTATGTTAATTTTTTATCTTCTTATGCATTCAGCTCAAGGAATAAAATTGTTATGATGAGCTAGACTACCCTGCACAACCATCTAATCATATCAAATGCTTCTAGAATGATATGACAATGTTTTTTAATGATTCATAAATCAAGTTAAAGAAATGTTGCAGAAATAATGTGGCATTCTCATGATCATCACTAATCTAAAAGGGATGCTCGTTAATCACATCACGTGACTCGTCAATCCTATCCCTACCATAAATATTCAATTTTGCATGTCTGTACAAAACATGTACAAATATGGACACGTGGTGTAATTGATGATGCTCACTTTGTATCTTTGTGTGAGGATAAAATGTGTAATTTTCAACAAATTCAACAACTGACAAGATTGTTCGTAGTTGAAATACTTTGCAAGGACTCTTAGCTTTAGATTCTTGCCACCTATACCTATTTGAGAGTTTGATATATTTATAGATTTCATTTTGAAATACCCTGATGAATTGCAGAATAGAAATCTCATCCTCAACATAGTTGATCCTCTTAGGTGCCAAACTTGAAGAATATGGATGATTTCCCATGACATACTCATAATGCTTTCATGAGATGGTCTCATAATGCTTTCATGAGATGGTGACATCTCATATGCCATATTAGTTGGGATCAATAAGAAATTTCCTATGGAATGATGCCAAATCACCACATCTAGGGTGTATTCTCACACCTTTACATATTTTGTTGTAATACAAATATTTTGGCTCCCTTCTACGCAATATTGATGAAACAAAATCAGCACTATAGGAGTAGGAGGTTCACTATGAAAATTCTTCGTGTAAAATTTCTAGAATGTTTTATAATGAATCTAAGATTCAACATGATATTGATAACAAAATATGTCATAGATTGTATTAGGCCTAATATGCCATGGATTCAATTTATAAAGCATCCTTATAGATATCTTCATAGGGTGATTTATTTCCTCAAAATGCTTGAACAATACTACCTTTGTCATTTCTATAATGTGCTTATCATGTTCCACATGGTCACCTTTAGTTATGTGATGTCGTACAACATGATTTCTATTTGGAATAGAATGGGAATCGCTCTCTGAAAACTCTACAACAAATTCTTTAGAGTGTTAGTTCTTTGACCTCAACACCCCCAGTCCAGTTAAGAACTCTTCATACATAAGTTTTTCCAATGGCTCTAGACTAGCTCAAAAACACCCTTAGCAACATCCTTCTTCTGCTTGGCAGTGTACTGCAAAAGGTTTTCATTTCTCCTCTTTTCTTGCCTTAGTTATGTTTCCTCTCTTTCCCTCCTTGGCTTTTCAAAATACTGAGATGTTTTTAGTCTCTCATGAGAAGGAGATAACTCTTTCAACTACTTGGAAAATTAAATATTTTCTTTTAAATGTCTTCTCTCATAATTCCATTGATTTAACATAACAATTTTTTTATGAGAATAAACAATAAGATTTTAATCTCTAGAAGTTTTGTTCTTATCTTTTACCTATCCTAAACATTACCAAGCCTTTTCATAGTAAAGTAAATATAAAATATTTACATGACCTTGGTGGGCGTTATATATATCCCCCCTTGTGTGAAACATTGCCCTTAATGTTCATTTTTACCCATGAAACAAGTTGGGTTACACTTCTCGTATAAAGTTCTCGTCTTCTTAGGTTTCCTCTTCTAGTATAAATTCTCTCCATTTCACTTTAACCTGGTTGATATTTTGTCTCCGTAGAATTGTTTCTCTCTGACTGAGAAAGTGCAGGGGCTTTGCCAAGAATTCTATGTCTTGTTCCACCTATGTAACATCATATAATGTTACTAATTTTCACGAATCTTTTGAAAAAAATATTTTTATTACATAATAACTAATTATTGTTGTCTAGATTCATAAAAATATTTCTTTAACAAGGACACATGAAACATGTTATGGACTCACATATGGATGGTTTAGGTAAGCTGCGATGAAACAGGTCCAACTCTTTCTAACATTTGGAAGGGTCCATAATACCAAGGGGCTAACTTTACACATCCACCCCACCATAGTGTAATTTCTTAGGTTCACTCATACATACTCATGTTCCTCTACATGATATTATTTATAAGTCCTTTTCCTATATGCATATGCCTTTTTCTTTAATCCTGGCGATTCTTCAGGTTCTATTGCAACTTCCTCATAGTTTGATCCATTTTTGTTAACATGTTGATTCCTATAAGTAATTTATTTTTAGGGTTTTTCAAATTAACCCTTTTTATGCACATTCTTCTTTATAGGACATTGAAAAGAATCATTTTTAGTGATTCATGATAGCTATTCTTGTATGAAAATTCTACTAAATGAATGTATTCTTCAAACTTACTAGGTTGTTGCATCACATGCATTCTCAACATATCTTCTAGTACTTGAGTCACCCCCTCTATTTGATCATTTGTCTATGGGTGGTACAAGGTACTAAAATGAACTTGTGTGCCTAGCCTAGTAAAATGTGTTTTCCAAAACTGTTGATGTGAATTTCACATCTCTTTCAAAAATCATCACCTTTGGCATCGCATGTAGTATGAAAAATACATGCATAAATATAGCTACATTTTTTACAATTATATATATATATATATATATATATTATATATATATATATATATATATATATATATATAATATATATATATATATTGAATAGCAATGAAATGATCCACATTACTCAGTTTATCCACTACTACAATGATCAAGTCATTTTTCCTCATAATTTTAGGAAAAATGGTATTAAAATCTAATGTAATAGCTTCCCATTTCCAATACTGAATGGGTAATTGATGGAATAAGCCTACTAGATGTTGGTTTTTAGCTTTAACTTGTAGGCATTCCAAATGTTTTTCCAAATATTCAGTAATATCCTTTCTCATTCTAGGCCATAAGTAATATATTTTTATAGCATAAAATAAATTTCCATATCTGGGGTGAGTAACATAGGGGTACCTATGAAATTCATCCAAGATGAGTTTCCTAGAAACTATATGATTTCGGATATATATTATCCCTATGAAATTCGATAAATTGTCTGCATTTATGTCATACACTATTTGATCTTTAGGGTTTTTCAGTTGTCTGGTTTGTTGCCATAAGAAGATATATTATGGATTTTTAATTACAACCACTTTAATCTAGTTTACAAAGTTAAACTCTAGTTAACTATAATAAGATTCATAGATATAGTGAAATATCCTACTTAATGCCTCAACCACACAATTTTCCTTTCTTTTTATGTGTGTAATATCAAAATAAAACTCACTTGCAAAGGCTTTCCATATGGTTTTTCATGCATTAAGGTGAGTCTTCTTAAAGAAGCTAGTTATGTTGCTATAATCAATCATTAATACAAAAAACTTACCCAACAAATAATGTCTCGAGACTTTTAAATCATGTACCATCGTGGTTAATTTCGAATCATAAGCAAAGTGTCTATGCTCATGTTCTTTTAATCTGTAAGATTCATAAGAAATTAATTTACCTTATTTCATCAATACTCCTACCACTCCTTCTGTACATGCATTAGTGCAGATGATGAACTCCTTCTCTGGGTCTGGAATATGAAAAGTATTTTAATCATTAAAAACTATGTTGACACTCCTCAATCCACTTAAAATATCTTCCCTTCTTTTGTAAGGAAGTCATAGGAAAGTCTATTCTAGAGAACCTCTCAATAAAATGATGATAATACCCTACTAAGCCCATAACGGATCGAATATATGTGCAACATTTTTGGGCAAAGGTGATTACATAATAGTTTTGTTTTTTCTTAAGATCCTTATGTTAGGTAAACTTGACTCAAGATAGAGTCAAAGTTGACCAAGTTAAATAGTGATGGTTTTTGGGCACATGGTATTGTGCACCCATAGTAGTTTTCTCGTGGTATTATATGTAATGGAGCTTATAAAAGGTTGGAAGGACTTCATTGTAAAGCAATGCCTGGAGGTGAGTAATGAAGGCTCACTCGGTCAGATTGGCAAGAGTTTTGGCCAATGCTAATAAGATATCATTAGGTTGGTTTTTGCCTTGGCTTTGGGTTTTCTGGGATAAGCATGTGTGTTTATGTGTTTATGGTTGTTGCTGGTTATTTTTATATTTGTTCCTCTCAGTAATTCTCTATAATTAATTTTTTTTCTTGGGTAAACTACTTAACAATTGGTATTGGATCCGTGGTTAAGCGTTTGGAATTTGGATGTATGCCTATGCAACTAAGGATTTATTTTTGGCTTCAAAACCTAATCTAAATGCAGCCAAAACAACATTCTAGAAATGCTCAGATAGGCCACTATGCCAATGTTGAATGTGTGAGATGTTGTAGTCATTTTGGCTAGTTCAAATCGGGTTGAGAGTTGTATATTGCAATCTTTTGATCGACAAAGGGAAAATAAGACGCAAGGTCCCTGTGTGCGTTGGGTGTGCATATCATGTGATTCGTACAAAAGAAAGTGTGCCAGAGAAGTGACGTGATTGCTACCATGACTGTCGAAAAACCAAATCCCCACAGGAGCTAAATTATCCAATGGGACTAACTTCTCAAGACCGACTCAATTCACTATGATTTATTTGGAAAATGGTACAAATTTTATCAAGTGGGAAGTTGACGCATAATTTGGTGTTGCTGGCTCATGGGTGCCAAAAGAGAAACATATTTTCTTGAAATATGTTTGTGTTGTTATGGTATTTAATTTATTTCCCAAAGAGATCAAGTTTGATTGCATTTGCTAGTGATTTTTCCTTGTCAGCGATCGAGATAATTATTAGAGTTTATTATGATCTGATTTATCAAAGGCTAAATATACAAGCCTATGGAATCATCGAGGTAATGACAAGGGAAGAACATCATAATTATTATTCTTGCCTATTTCAATAACTCACAGAGGTAGGCTACCAAGGATGGTGGGATTTTACCTTCCGACACCGAGGTGAAGCAAGAGGCCGAGGCGATGAAGAAGACAAATGTATACAAGCCTAGAATTGATGTTTCCAATGCTGAGCTTGTTCTTCAACTAAACTGGATAGAGGCAGTGATGCATTGATGAAAGATGCTTCCATCAAGTGGTTTGATAGAAGTTTTTGAGCAAATCAAATTGAGAGAAGATGGGTTAGAATAGCGAAAAAAAATTAAAAATTAATGAAGTCAAAATTATTGCATGTAAATGGGCATACTACTGTAAGACCTGGTAAGGCATGTGTACCCCTCGTTAATCACCGGTAAATTTTGGGCTAGAACTAGTTGATAGGGGAATGTCAGGTTAATAATACCCCAGTAAAAACTTTCAGGGGGGGTAAGGGCTAGAGTGAGAGGGGTTGTCTCACTTAGCAAGTTTTCCTGGAGTTAGTCGAGGAACCCCAAGTCAAGTTTAAGGGGAAGAATTGTTAGGTAAACTTGACTCGGGATAGAATCAAGTTGACCCAGTTGAACAATGATGGTTTTGGGGCACATGGTATTGTTCACCCATAGTATTTTGCCCATGGTATTATATGTAATAGAGCTTATAAAAGGTTGGAAGGACTTCAGTGTAAAGCAAGGCTTCAAGGTGAGTGGTGAAGGCTCACTTGGTTGGATTGGCCAAGGTTTTGGCCAATGCTAATGAGATATCATTAGGTTGGATTTTTCCCCTGATTTGAGTTTTCCTGGATAAACATGTGTGTTTATGTGTTTATGGTCGTTGCTGGTTATTTTTATATTTGTTCCTCTCATTAATTCTTCGTAATTAATTTGTGTTCTCAGGTAAATTTCTTAATACCTCAGTTTTCCCCCGACCATAAATTATATGTCCTAATCACTATATATGGTCCTTATAAAAGAAAATTTACTATATTTAGCATACAATTAATGCTCACACAAAATTTTCAAAACTATTTGGAGATTCTTCTTATATTCTTCCAAATATGGAGAGTGGACAAGAATGTCGTCAATGAAAATTATAAATTTTTTAACAAAATAATGATGAAAGTACCATAGAGAAGGCTCATAATTTTTTTACACAGTTAGCAACCCCAATGGGTAGAACCACAAACTCATAATGACTGTACCAAGTCCTAAAATTTGTTTTAGCAATGTCCTCTTCCTTCACGCTTATATGATGATAACTTAGAGAATACTATAGCACCCTTGACTTGATCAAATAGGTCGTCAATCCCTGGTAATGGTTATTTACTCTAATCTGCTAGCTTATTAAGTTTCCTATATTCAATAAAAAGTCTCATTGTACCATCCTCTTTCTTTACAAAGAACATAGGGTCTCCTGAAGGAGATAAACTTAGGTGTATATATCCCTTATCAAGTATTTCTTGGAAATATGTTTTTAGCTCTGTTAACTTAGGCATATTCATTCAATAAGGGGTTTTTGAAACTGATGCAGTCCCCATAATTACTTCTATGGTAAAATTTATGTCCCACTAGGGAGGTAGTCCTACAATTTCTTCCACAAACACATCAACAAAATATTGTATAACTGGAAAAATCTCTA
Source organism: Pinus taeda (assembly GCA_000404065.3). Taxonomy (NCBI): domain Eukaryota; kingdom Viridiplantae; phylum Streptophyta; class Pinopsida; order Pinales; family Pinaceae; genus Pinus; species Pinus taeda. The sequence goes on from APFE030635391.1 coordinate 233,588, forward strand.
AGTTATTTTTCTTATCCATTGAGTTGGTATATCCTACATGAACAAAATATATTTCACATCCATTCGTAATACATTTTCCTAATTTGGAGGCAATATTTGAGCATAGATTAACTAGTCACCTTACCCTTTGGATCTCTTGTATGACACCCTCCTTTGCCAGGTAAATGATATTTTTTCTTGTTATTTTATTATGGAGGAATGCCATTATAACCAATATATTCTAATTAACATACCATAATACCCTAAATATAAGACATTTAGATTTACATTAATCTGTTGGCCTGATATCTCAATAGAGAAATTTTCTACTTTTTCTAATACTCTTCTTTTTACCCGAATGGCCAATTGCACCAACCTAAGATTTTTAAATTTAAGGGTCTAAAGGTGGCATACTTATATAATTTTGGGACTGATATAACTTAAAATTTCTTCTGGATCTATCAGTACATACATGGTATTGTTAGGCATCTTATCTCCAAATTTTATCACAGTAGATTGGCATTTTGCTTGATGGTTGTCTAATAAAGAATTAATTTTAGGTGTACTTTGAGTCACCTCACTATTGGTGGAAGCCTCTTGGATGTTAGCAGTCTTCTCCATGTGATGAGGGGAACTTTTATAATAATGATATTCCGCATAGCCCCAACATAGTAATGGAGGTCATTGTGATTGAATGACTTTTGATTTGCGAGACACTTCTACTAGTTTGTTTTCATTCTATGACTTATTTTTCTACTGACTTCTCCCAAAGGATCTATTTTGCCAATTCCTCTATTTCCAACTTTTGTATTTTTCATAGTCAGAGATTTTTCTTGTTCCTTCTTGTTGAGCCATATTTTAATATGTTCTCTTTTCTACTTCATTTGATGATAATAGATCTCTGCTTTCTGAATAACCTCATCCATAGTTTTAGGATTACCAAATTTGAGGTGTTCTTTCATAAACATTGGTAAGCTACTCTTAAGATATTGTACCTTGTCCTTGTCCTCATGTATGTAAGGCATGTATCTCAATATTTATGTGAACTTAGTCATGAATTCATCCATAGTAATTTGTCCCAACTGGAGGTTGTGAAATTTCTTCACCTTGAAGCCATAAAATTGCTCTATCAAATATTTATCTTTTATGTATTTATGTAATCCATCGTAAGTCACCTTTTGTTCCTCAATTTAGTGGACACCTTTAACTTCCAACCACCACAATGTGGATATTCCTTGAAGATGAAAAATCGCAAATCTCGGTTTTAAATTAAATTGACTTCATAATCGTAGATCTAAAAGTATTTATTGGTATTAATCAACCACACTTCAATGCCTTTCTCCATTTATGCATTAAGGTCGAGGGTTTAGTTTTCATAAATTCCCCTTCAATTCTATTTTCTATTTTTTATAGTTTCTAGAGGCTAAGGTGTTACCAGATTCCTCTTCATTTCCATGTTTATCAACTTTTGGTCTTTGTATATGGCTTCCTCCTAGCACATTTTCACGTCCCTGCCTCTACTCCTCGTCTTTGTCCTCATCCTCATTCCTAGAATTTGGTAAGGGGTTTCAATGCTTTTGTTCGTCAGAGAGGCTCTTTAATATTTTGCCTAATATTTCATCAATCTCTCATTATCATCCCGATTTTGACATTCATCTCGTAATTGCATCCATACAGTTTTGGATTAGCTCGAACAATTATTATTGCACCAACCTCCATAGTGTCTCTTGATGGCCAGGAATTCCCAACACCTCTTGTTATTAAGCTTACTCTATGAACACAACATATACATTCTTGTTAATGAGTTTCCTGATGTAGGTCACAGTGTTACAAACCTTGCTCTGACATCACTTGTAACAACCATAACACTACACCAAAGGAAAAAAAATTACTTTATTCACTTTTATGAACTTCTTAAGCATGTAATCATTCTACTCCTATGTATAAATAAAATATAAATATATATTTTAAATCATTACATGAACACTCAACCCTAACATGACATGGGTATATGGTTATATATACACATATATGATTTTCAAAAAAAAAATATTATGACATTTTATCTTGTCACCATAAATGTGAATGTATGTACCCTTACATGGTTTAGAATGAAAAATTGATTGGATTCTCGAGGGACCTCGTGGCATGTCCGTCTAGCACCTCGATAATTATTTTAAGCCTTTTTCATATGGAAAATTGCTGGTGTTTTTAACCATTGACCATTTCATGCTCTAATTAGACAACTCAAGTTCTTTGGGGGAAGTTAAAGGTAACCACACCAAGCCTGACCTCTATGCTTGTGACGTCATTATGATTTTTTGTTGGTTATTCTCTGCAAAAAACCATAGCATGGTTATGGTTTGACTCAAAAAGTTTGCAGTGCACTTCGTTAAGTTCAATCATGGTGAATTTTCCATTAAATATTATTTTTCCTTTGAGTGGCCTTTGGTTAATTATTATTACAAAAATCTCCTGTTCTTTAGCACCCAATGGAAGGGAGCTCCAACCCCCTGATCTTGTTTACCAACACCAACTAAAAGGGAGCTCCTAATCCCTGATTTGATTTACCAACTACCACTAGAAGGAAGCTCTGACTCCCTTATTGAAGGCTCCAAACTTTAAAACTTCGTGGACCATGTTTCGTAAAGTTTGATGTTGGATCCACCTAAATGAAAACATCACAACATGTAGGGATCCTTCCATCAAATTTTTAGATTGGACCCACTACCTTCATTTATGCCCAATACCAAATATCAAAACTAAAACTAATTATTGCATCAAATCTCTCAATCAGAACAAGAACTGAATCAACCAATCATTGAACCAACTGAGATGCAAATCGATCAATTTATTCTCAAACAACCGATGCTATTAGATCATTGTAATCAGAATGCCAATATTGAACCCAAAGACTTCATCAACTTACTGGACCAACTAAAAACCATGATCAATAAAATGTCAGAATATATACACTACTTTACTTTAGCAAATCTACGTGTATGTGTGAATTCCTTGAATAATACCTGCGTACAAATCTCAAAACATTGAACCCTGAAACTGAATCACTATCATTTTGAAACAAAAAATGAATTACACCCTAAACCACTATATCATTCTGAAATAATTAGAAAATTATCATAGATCTTCAATCACATGTCGCTAGAAGCATCATCATTCTTCTAACAATCAATTCAACTTTATTCATCACTTTCAAGCCCAAATCATCAAGTAAGACTTCATTGGTAGACATTAGAAATACCTCAAGATTTATTAGACTAATCGAACATCTTATTCAACAAAACCCTAGATTACATGTGTTCTTTCCTCAAAACACTTACGTGGATATATATGCTTTTCAGGAATCAAACTTACGTACAAATCTAAGTAGATATGTGACTTACCAGTATTAAACTCATTTATGTATGCGCCTTTAAGGTTATTAAACCCATGTATAGATCTACAACTATTTACTTATAGATCCAGTGCACATTAGACCTTCATAACAGACCCATCTCTTGACATACATAATAAAACATGTGTGAGTCATTAAATTACAGATCAAATCAATCTATTATCAATATAGTCATTTTAGATCTATTAGATATGGCCCATCATCAAATTCCAGGGTGCATACTTAGTTTCATATCAAAGTATTGATAAATAACCCATTACATGCCCATTTACTTCAGATCTGACTATTCATGAGATATTCATCACTTGCACACTCCAAATATATATCATATTCATATCCTTATATAGATTAGCCCTTATCCAATACCACGGGTCAAAACGATCATATTCTTTGACAGGATTAAATATCTATTGTTGGACTTAATACTATGGATCAATACCATGGTGAAGACCCTTGGTACTTAGAATACCATGGTGTGGAAATTGTACATTACTTTGCTTCACAAAACCTCTGCATATGGACATTTAGTTTACAAACCTTCATATACCTCTTCAAACATCCCCTTTATAATTACTCGGTCTCTGAACTGATATTCCTTTTCTATCACATTTGTAATGGATTGAAACTCTTCCTGATACCATCATGTTGGCATATTTATTAAGTAGGTTTCCATCATTCCTCTATCTCTGAATTGACATTCCTTCACTGCCACATCTATATTGGCCTAAATACTCATCATACTGCATTATGTTGGCATATTTATTACGTAGGTTTCCATCATTCCTATGTTTGTGAACTGATATTCATTTTTCAAATGTTTTTGTCACATATTCACTGGCCTGTATACTCATCTCTACCATCATGTTGGCATCCTTATTAAGTAGGTTGCAATCTAGGACAACACTTTATCATAATTCCAACAATATCCCCCTTTGGACTTGATGGAAACCACTTTGGTGTTTGGTCACCACCACCAGTAGATACATCTAAACACATATGTATATATACCAAGCATTCTCTAAACACCAAGCTTCTCTCCCCCTTTCAAATCAAGGGAAAAGGTCTAACCAATGTTGAATGAAGGATTCTCTTTCCTTGTAGAGACATCAACATTGTAGATTTGATCTACTGAGAATGAATTATGAGTACTAACCATGCTCCCCATGAGCACATGATATGTTTCTGAAGATATACAAAGAAATACATGACCCTATGACTCAACTAGTCATGACCTCTCCTATCACTAATGACTCATGCTTACATTGATCATCCAATGCAATGGGGTCACAAATTAAATCACATTCCCAAAATGATGGGATTATATGAATTGACCACAATAGTCCATACATGACTTAATTTTACAATGATTTATAACATAGATCTTTACATGACCTTTAGATCAAGAGAGAAATGTGGCATTTATAACCAAAACAAAATATCTCAACAGTGGGGTAGTAAAACCGAGATATCTTGTAGTAATCATCATATACCATATATGATCTACATCATAAGCATCTAACATCATGACCATGAACATCTTCAAGAATCCATGTAATATCATCAACCTGTGACCAACTATTCATCAATAGAATAATATTGTTTCATAGAGCTCATCCCTTTGACCTCATCAAAGTCATATAGATCTTTTGTAGGAAATCAACATATCTTTTCATGCATCAATGAAATATGTGAGAATCAAGCATATCATCTTAAAATAAGGCAGTGAAGTATCCTTCTTCAACATCATCAAAGTATGCCATATTTACAAGTATCATCTAGCAAATATAATAACAGTATATTAATAACCATGTCTCTATAGCAACATCATTTTATTGGCCCAAATACAAGAATAAATACCACTTCATTATTATGCAGTGTAAGTAATCATTTATAAGATCCCTTTATGTAATTCATCGTCATCAACTAATCATCCCTGTGATCCCATATCATCAAGATCATCATGCCTACAAACATACTCTTCTAGAAACATAAAATTTGTATCATAATATGTAAATGTAACAAGTGTAAGGACCAAGAAAAACACCATAATATTCATCTATGATAGTAGTATCATCATCAAATAGTCACATCATGAGATACCAATATATACATGTTCTTTCCTGAAAGAAGAATAATAGTCCTCAACCATAGCATCACCAGAGAGTCTTATATCATCACAAATCTAATCAGTGGCTCAAACAATATATAAACATCATCCATAATTTCACCAAATGAAAATCATGCATTATGAAAGCAACATAGAATAATTTAAAAACATGAGTATCTTTGGTAGAATCACCAATTACAAGTATCATTATGTATTGAGGAAATGATAACAATGCACTATTAGGAGCATAAGAAATGCTCCCCCTAAACTTGTGCCAATTGTTCACTATTAGATCTGATCATATTAGCTCATTCATCAGTTAGGTCATCAAAGCATCTTCATCAATCAATAAATCCATAAAAGAATCAATGTCATATTGTAGCAACTCATAGACCATCATAAACTAATGCTACATGTTAGTAGGATCAACATACTATAATCAACCAATTTCAAAAAGAGAAAGCCAAATAAGAACTAACTGAAGCATATAAGAACTTTTCCTTGAATGCTTCATCTTGTTTCTTCATCATAGAGAAACATGTGTGACAATCTAGATCATAACTCTTGTATATACGCGACTTGTATTCATAGGATCCACATACAAAATGTAAAATACTAAAACTTCACAACTTCAGCTCCCCTTAAGCTTATAGTGTATGTACTTGTTCAATGTTACTACATCAGATGCATTGTCAGTAATGTAAGTAACATGAATATCAAAGCCAATCGTGGGAGTCATCATCAAGACAACATACGTATTAATCCCACTAAGATTACACATCACTCATCGTGAGGACGTGCTAATCAACTTCTGTTATCATGAGGTCATGTAGCTCACATTACTTCTGCAGTCATTACTAGAAGTATTCTTTCAATAATAATGGATTGTATTGGGAACCATATTCTTTTACTCTGAGTCTGAATCATCCTCATATCTATGAGAATTTAGTTCTTCAAGCACATATAATTTTTATAGGTTTCTATATCCTCTCACTGTTACTTTTCAAGTTTCTTTATCCGTAACCTTGTACTTATTTGATGTAAACACAATTACATTTCATTCACGCTCCATTTTGAATTACACTTAGAATATTTTTCTTTAGCCCTTGAACTATTAAAGTATCAACCAATCCTCTATGTTTATTAATTATAGCTCTACCTTTTCCCAAAACGTTTGCTACAGTATCATTTCCAAGAATAACCTTACCATATTGGTTTTGCTTGAGAGACTCCATCTTACTCTTATCTCCTGTCATGTGATTAGAGCATACGTTATCTATGTACCATTCATCTTCTTCTTCAAATGAGTAGAAAGAAATACCACGCCTTATATGTTCTTCTTCTTTCTTCTTATTATGAGAAATTTTGGTGGATCCATCAATATTATTTTTTTTTCTTACCATGTTGTCTAAGGTGATCCATAGGTTTGTTCCTACATTCTCTTGTTATATGCCCAAACTTGAGATGAGAAGAGGAATCATAATATTATTGTTTCATATTCCTTCTATTGCAATCAATAGCTTTGTGACCAAATATATTGCAAGCAAAAAATATCCCTTAAACAAGCTTGAGTATCTTGAACATAATGATATGTCTGTGAATTTATTATTTCCCTGTGATTGAAACAATACACTTGTACAATTCGCTATAACATGTCCATAATTATGGCATAGAAAACATTCAAAATTATTGATTCAAGGAGAGAATCGATTTTCATTTCTATAATTAGGAGTTAATGATTTTCTTTGAAGGTTCACATTTCTTGGTTGTTGAGCAAGTTGACTTCTTATCTCTTTGTTGACCATTTCAGGTTTTGTTTTATTACCCTTTAAATTCCATGCATCAGTTTATGAACTATTTTCACCTTTAATAGTTTCTTGAACACCAAGACCAAATATGATGATGGGTGACCTTTGAATACTAGTAATATTATCCAAAATCTTAGTACTCTCTTGAAATATCAAATGTTTATGTTTTTATTCTAATTTTCCTTTTAGAATGTTTACCTCAACCTCCATTCTTTGACATTTTTTTTCCTTTTCTAAATATTTATTCTTCATAACTTCCTCAGCTCTTCTTCCTTATTCCACTTACTCCTTTAACTTTAGAATATCATATTTCCACCCATTTTCTTGTATTTCAAATGCTTGAAATAGTTCTTCATTACACTTATCTGATTTTCAGGACCTTCTCTTACAGATATGATCTCATCTTCAATACTTTCATAATGTTGTTTAGATTCCATAGAACATTTACTAATTTAATATGATCCTTGTTATCATATGCATGGAACTTATCTTTAAGATTAATAATATTTTTCAATGCAAGATCAAGTTTTTTTTCTAAGGATAAAAATGTCTTCTAGCTTTTCTTCTTCTAAATCAACAACTCCATCTAACATAAAAAATATCGTTTCATTTTTTGACACAATGTTAGCGATAGGAATACCTCATAGTTCCCTTTATGAGCAATCTTTCTTTGGGATGTATTCATGGATTTCTTGTATATTATCCCACACTTGCTTTGCAGTTGTATAATGTATAAACTTATTTAATGTTGAATTAGGTATGTTATAAAATATGTCACTCAAAGCCTTATTGTTCTTTTGCACTTCCTCATTTGATGGAGGAATCTTGGTTTAGCGATTGCATACTAGATACAAAAAATCAAGGTTCATTAGATTATATTTCATCTTTTCTTTCCATTGTTGATAATTATTTTTTCTCAGAATAGGCACATCTGCATTGTCCGTTGTTTCTAACTTTCCTTGATCTTCTTCCTCTAGAGGCATCATTTTTTAATCTATTTTCTCTTTAGAGTGCTTAGTTTCACTTTTACCTATGAGTGCAAGTTCAGTTGTTTCACTGTCATCATCACTATCATTATTGCATAAACAAGGAAATGGAACATAGCTAGAAAAAAATCCCATACCTAAAAATCCTTTGTTACTATCTTCTTTATTATTGATCAATAGAAAGAGGGGTCCTCCCAAACTTGAATATCTACTGATATACGTAACTTTAACCACATCTGATATATGAATATCACTATTTTTTGAATCCTTCTTCGAGCAATCTTTTGCTTTCCCTCATCTTGATGGATCTCCTTCAAGAGAATCCAAGCTTCTCTCTCAGGACCTTCTCTCATACTAGTTGTTGGAAAAATAATTGAAGGGGAGGAAGTGAATCAATATTTTAAACCCACTAAACCTTTTCTTTTCTTACTCAATATTTTTGTAAGTTTTTACTAAAGGAAACCTACATATGTATGCAACTATTATACAGATAACAGCGTAATCTAGCTAACTTACTTTCCAATTAATTCGTCATCTATTTAACTTAAACCAGTGTATCATTTCTTCAATAGGAATTAATTAAATAGTAACCATGTGGAATAAGAATACAATAAACCATCACACATAAGAAGCACATCAACACATATGAACAAACGTTTTTCTAGGTGGAAACCCAATGTGCGAAAAAACAACCACCATTGTTGTTGTCTTTGTCTTCATCTTTTATTATAATGAAAAAATTATTACAATATTGTACTGGTGTAGAATCATACAAGCATGCAAGTACCCACTTGAATAAGGCTGTGACCTTCTCTCATTTTCAAAACCAACAGAAAGCAATCTCCAACTCATGAGGTTTTTTATTGACTCCCACCATAAGAAAACTCCTTCCCTCTTATATGATTTACCAGCTACCACTGGAAGGATGATTTGAGTCCCTTATTGAAGGCTCTAACCCTCAAAAATTTCATGGACCACATTTCATAAATTTTTACATTGGATCCACCTGAACCAAAACATCACATCTCCTAGGCTACTTTTCATCAAATTTTAAGGCTAGACCCACTACCATAATTTAAGCCCAACAAAAAATATCAAAATTGGAACTTAACACTATAATAAATTACTCAATCATAAAAACAACTGAATCAACGAATCAATGAACTGGTAAGACCCAAATAAATCAACTTATTCTCAAACAACCAATGTAATTAGACCATTTTAATCCGAATGCTAATACTAAACCCAAACATTGCATCAACTCACTGAACAAATTGAAAACCTTGATCGATAAAATGTCAGAATATATACGCTACTTTACTTTAGAAAATTCATGTGTATACATGATTTCCTTCAAGAATACTGGTGTACATATCTCAAAACATTGAATCCTGAAGTTGAATTAATATTATTCTGAAACAAACATTGAGTTACACCATGAGCCACTGAATCATTCTGAAATAATTATAGAATCATCACGTATCTTCAATCGCATATTGCTAGCAGCATCATCATTCTTCAATCAATCAATTGAACTTTAATCATCATTGTTAAGCCCATATCATCAAGTAAGACTTTATTGACAGACAACAGAAACACAACAAGACTAATTAGGCTGATGAGAAATCTTATTCAACAAAATCATAGCTTATATACGCACATTCCTAAAAACACTTCCAAACATATACACACTTGTTAGGAATAAAACCCATATGAATCTAAATAGATAGGCGACTTACCAACATTAAACTTGCATATGTCCATTTGTTTCAGGTGATCAAACTAGCATACATATCTGCAACTATTGCCTTATAGGTTTGTTGCGCATTAGACCCTCTAGAAACAAACCCATCTCTCAACATACATAATAAATCATGTGTTGGACATAAATGTTATAGATCAAATCAATCCATTAACAATATATTCATTTTAGATCTATTAGATCTAATCTCTCATCAAATTATTGGTTGCATACTTAGTTTGAGATCAAATTATTCATTAATATCCCATTACATACACACTTTCTTCAAATATAACTATTCATGAGATATTCGTCACTGCATACCCCAATTAGTTTGATATTCAACTCCGTATATAGCTTAGCCCTTATCCAATAATAGATGTTAAAACCACACTAATGTCGACACTGTTATTTGATGTGATCAAATATCTATTGTCGGTCTCAATATTATGGGTGAATACCATGGTGAAGACCCATGACATTTAGAATATCATGGTGCAAAAATGTAAACACGAAATTGCTCCAAAAAACTTGTGTAAAAGCGTGTTTTCTTTAGAAAACCTGTGTATATGCAATTTTTCTTCACAAAACCTGTGATTACTTCTTCAAACATCATATTTATCATTCCTTTGTCTCTGAAATGGTATTCATTTTCTATTACATCTGTATTGGACTGAATAATCATCCTACAACCATCATGTTGCCATATTTATTAACAAGGTCTCCACTATTCCTTTTTCTATGATCTAATATTCCTTTCTCCAATCTTCCTATCAAATATTTACTATAGATAACAATCTTTCTTTAGAAAACCTGTGTATATGCAATTTTTCTTCACAAAATCTGCGATTACTTCCTCAAACTTCATCTTTATCATTCCTCTATCTCGAAACCACATTGGTTGGCTCGAAATGTCGATCGAATCCTAATGATGTGATTAATCTGAAAGACTGATATCTACATTATGGATCACAAAAGTATTAGATCTAAGATATTTACTAGCTGGAATACTCATCCCACTACCATCATGTTGGAATCCTTATTAAGTAGGTCTCCATCAAGGAAAACACATTTGTCATAATGCCAACACTAATTTCTAACATGGTTGCTCCCAGGTTTGACCTATTCTAACTGTAATACAGGGGCTTTACCCTATGGATAGAATCCATAAGATTCTCTTCCATGTAGATATTTACAGTCCAAGAAACATTCATCTTCCATTTCTATTGATTAATGTGATAGGTGTTTTATTTTTTCATATCTTCCTTCTCAGTTATTTTGTAGGTAAGTTTGTTCAAACCCATGTTGCTCATTTTCCTGCTTAATTTTATTATGACTCCACTAAAACTAAGCTGGCCCCAAGTTCTCATCTCTGTTTCTATGTTCATTTCTCCTCTTTCATTTAAAACTGAAGGTTCAATTATTTTTCTTGTTTTCTTGAAGGTTGTAAGGCATGCCTTGGACTTAGATAGTTTTAAAGAAGTTGGTATCTCCCGCTCTAATCTTTGTCCTCCCTTGCACTCCTTCAATGCTCCATCTCTCTCACTCTCTCCCTCTCTCCCTCTCTTTCACTCTCCCTATGAATCCTCTTCGGTGGCTAGGGAAAGGAAAACCTATAATGTATTTTGACCATACAATTTTGTCCTAAATCTCTTACGTTAGTGGGCAATCTATTATCACCTAAAAATGTTTGCCTAGCCATTCCTTACTAGGTTGATTGTAATACAACATGTGGGATGGATTTCTCCATGGTAAAACCCACTCTCACCATAGGAAATAATTGAGTGAACCATTTTTCTAAATTATTTCTCATTAAAACCCAGAAACCCCATGAAAATAATTAAATAAATCATTATCTATTTAGTATTCTCTAGAAATAATTATTTAATTATTATTTCTAATCATTTTTTACTTAATCACCTTGGACTAATAAATTAAATCATTCTTTATTTATTAGTCTACATTTATCTCATATTTTCCTCATGAGATAATTGTTAAATCATTATTTAGTGACTATTTCAAATTCATAATTGACTTAATCCTCATAAAGTAATCAATAAATAATTTTTATTTCTTAATTACTTTCGCTATTTTCTAAAAAAATATATTCAACCATTTCGAATATCATTTGTCTCTTAGAAAATGTAATAAAATATTCACAAGAATTAGATTTTGATTTAGTCAATAGTATTTTATTATTTTCCAATTCTCAATCTATTCCAATATTTTGTTATAAATAGAAGGTTTTCCTTTTTTCTTCATCATAACCATTTTCCATTCATCCCCATTGTCATCTCATATATTTTGAGCTCTCTTTTGTATTCAAGCATCCTATGTTTATTTTTCTACCCATTTCACACTACACATTGAGAGAGAGAAGCACATTGTTGAAGCACAAGGTCAAGAAGGACCCATCATATAGAGGGGGATCTACAAAGCCATTTTTGTAATCCGTCATCACCAGGTGTATTTTTCTTGATTAATAAAATTTATTATTCATTTTATCCATTTGTTTTTTGATCTTATATTTCTGTTGCTATATGTTTCTATTCATAACTTATATTTTTTTTGTAGGGTTTTTCTAATATTTTGTTGCGAATCTTAAGAATAAACACAATCATATTTTGTTGTTAGGGTTATAAGTTACTTATAACTTAAGTGAAGGGATATTTTCTCACTTGAAAAAGCACTTCATACAGACAAGAATGATTTGTGACTTTCATAGCAATTCATATTTGAGAGACAAGAAACCATATTGATCAACCAACATTTTTCCTCTGCTTTTCAAGTTGTAAAAAAAAAAATGGATTTGATATATTGGAAACCATACCAACCAACTGACATTTTGCCTTAGTTTCTCTATTATAAAATAGAAACATGTACTCGTATTATAATTACCTTAGTATAAAATTAGATCATGTGTGTATCAAAACTTCTAAGAGCATGTAAACACCTTCCCTTGGGACAATATGTCACCAATCCTGCATATACAAATATGGATTCTTTAGTGTTCATACCTCATCCAAGTGTACAGTTTTTTGAGTGTGGGGTTTTTATGGTCCTTGATCCACACACCATCCTTCTACACACATTTGAAAGTGTTCTGGTGTCATTTCAAAGCAATAAAACACACCTATGACCCAACTGTAACAATGATTATTTAATAATGTTAGATATAGTGACTATTATATATAACATGATTTTTCTTCAAATAATAAATATATAATTTTTTTTTGAATTATTATTTACCAACATGTTTTTTAAGGATTGCTTCACCCCCACAACATTTCGGACCCACATAAATTAATAAAAAATTTGAATGCCAATGACTGACCAAAAGGCTTTATTGAGTATAGAGGTAGTTGTGTGGAGGAATTTGTACAGAGTTGGTTTCTCAAATGAAGCATATGTGGAGGACAAATGCATGTGCATAAATATTTCACTATCTGGAAAGCTTTGTGCAAGGATAATCAATTAATTAGAAGTAGAGGCAAGGACTATGGTGCATCATAGCTATTCATACTGTCTAATTTAGCTATTTGGACTATTTTTAAATTAATTTAATTTGTAAAATTGTGCTAAAATATTTAATTATTTCATTAATTTTTATTAACAAATTAAAATTATTAAAAACCACAGGTTTTCATTTTGCACTATTGAAATCCTCTGACATGAATAGGACTTGAGGTAACATGCAAATATTCCAAGTGGGAGCAGCATAAAGGGCCTTAATGGTTTGATTGAAAATCTTTGTAGTGGGGGGAGACCACATTCTGCCCACTCCCTCCCACACTAATACTCTTCCCATGATTCACGTACAATATAACCCCTTTTTTTTGTAACTTTATTGTTGTTTATGTCATATATATATATATATATATATATATATATATTATAATATATATTATATATATATATATTATATATATATATAATTATATATATATATATATATCTGTTTATTTTTGAATCTTATGACATTCCATTATTTTTTATGTTTTATTATTTTATTTTATTATTTTGATTAATTTAAACATATTGTCAATAAAATTGTTTGGTAATTTTATGATAAACCAAAAATGATCAAGTTTTTGAACCCAAAATTTGGAGGTTGATATCTCCAGTTCTACTAAACGAAATTGAGTAAATAAGAACTCATTGGAAAGCTACCTTCCTAGAGAAGGATGTGGAATTGGTTGCATGACCACATCCACTCAAAAACATTAGCAAAAGTAACATATCTGAATTTGCAATAAAAATTAGTTTTCTAAATTTATTTTGTAAAATTTTCATTATCTTGAAGCTTCTTATTGTTACAAATTCAAGTTAAATTATCCATTTCTCTAGTTAATATCTGCAAAGAGAAGTATTAGAATCTATGATTTTATTCTATTAATTTATACAATTGGATTTGAATTCATTAATTTGTTTTTTTATAATTTTAGAAATATGTCTTTCTCTCTTTAATTTCAATAGGTTTTAATATTTTTTTCTTTTTTTTGTAAGGGATTTGTTGGAGAGAAGGAATCCAAGAGTATTGAAGAAATAATATTGCTCCAACAATGACGAAAGCTAAGTATTTATTAGCTAAAAATTAGAGAGCTAAAATTGCTTTGAACATCTCTCCTTTTTGGGATGTTTTGTAAATCATAAATAAAATTTTGAGGAATGGAGAAATTGTTCTTCTTTTCTGCAAATAGAAGACCCTTAGCAGTTTTGTGAGGAGGCATTTTGATATAATTGAGAGGAATACTCATATTTGAGTTCTTGGGGATTTTTCTTTTAAGATTTAATTTTTGTTGTAGACAGAGATGTTACACTATTGCAACTATTTTATTAACTAGAAGTGTTAAAAGCCTTGGGACGATTGTTCAAGAGACCCATTGTAAAAAAAGAAAGAAATTGAGGTTTTAGATTGTATTTTTAGACACTTTTATTTTTTAATAAAAATAAATCATTGAATGGTTGATCTATGTCAATAATTCCATGTTTTTCACTTTTCTTTAATATGTGAATTATTGTCTACAAAATCAACTATATGAACTAAAATTTTTAAAGATCTACCATTTATTCCAAATTATCTCTTGTATTTGAAAAAAAACTTGAGGAACAATTTTCTCACAAATTATCCACCGTATATGATTTAATTGTCATTGAAATTGTGTCAACTTTTTCCAAGTTTTAATGGATCATCTTTCATTTTTTTAAATCTCCTAACGAGACATGTATTACAATTATAACATCAATTTGAATAACAATTTTAGCAATTAGATATTAATCATAAAATGTATGTTAAATCCCCATCATATTTAAATCCTTGCACTTGGTATTTGGGAGCTATCACCTAGATATCAAGTTAGATTACTCATTTTTTATTTTTCGAGATTAGTAGATGTTCTTGCATCTACATTTTGACATATATTTAGCTCTCATGTTTTATAAGTCTCCTTAGCTAGGAGTAATCTTATTAGTGGATTAGATGAGATGTTGTGTGATCTTAAGGACTGATTTATTGTATGTGCACTGCAAGATCGTAAGTATGATTACTCCTTCTTGTTGATAAGTATTTAGAGACATCACAACTCAGTAAGGAGATTCATGGTAACTAGACCAATTAGAACTAGTCAAAATCACCTTCCTAAATGGATAAGGGCTTAATTGGTTCTTTTATTGTATGATCTCCCCAATGTCAGTTTAGGTAATTTATGGCCATTAGCAAATATAGGTTGGGACATAAACTTTTTTGTTAAAAGATAGAGAACATACTAGTCTCTAATCCCTTAAATTTGTGGTTGTGTACCCACCAAAACATTTCTCTTTCACTCCAAGGTGATATGATGTCATCATATGTCAGTCATGTACGACGCATCATCCACCTAGATTAGCACCTATCGTCTTGTGATTATTCCATGGTGTATACATTACCTTGTGAAGTTGAGACATTTTTTCTGATGCCATGTCATATGTATAGAGAAAGGTTCTCAAGGACTTTTGTTTTTATTTATTGTTTTCCTTTCCCAAATTGAAAATTGTCATGGTGATATTTGAACTTTAAATGCCAATTGTTGTGAATATATCTATCTCTATATCTTGGTCCGCTTAAAGGATAGACTTAACACTTCTTCTACTCATACTCCCATGGTAGGACAAGAACATTCACATGAGTTGAAAACCTTGTTCTCCATCTCTTAGGTGATGTCAACAATGAGATCATGGCAACATAGGTCCACTCCTCCACAAGAATTTTACTTCTACTCTAATTGTAAGAGGACAAGGTGTGATGAGATGGCATGGGTGGAAGCATGATACCCTAATACAACGCCAAAAATTTTACTAACCATACCTTTGGTTCCCAAGGTTTTTTTGACATTACCGAATATCGTTGGAGAGGTATTTCGAAGGCCTACCCATGTAAGTATTTTGGAGAACCATTAGAGCTAATTTATTGCACTCAAAATTACTTCAACCATATGCCCCATTCTGATTCTTAAACCTCCTTTGGCATCAATGACAACACTCCTTGGCATCATTTAACATCCATTTCCAATAGTGAGAACACTTTTCCACATCCTTTGTTGGCATTATGATGCATGTGTTATCCTTGATGATAACTCACTTGTAACAGAACATGTATATGATAACTAGATGAATCTATAGGTCAGAAAAAAGGTGGCGGAATGATGGAATAGAGATATCATAGGTCATAGAATGATGGAACGGAATAATGGGTAAAAGGTTTACGGATCATAATCAGAAGCTTGATAAATAAAATTGTTGGTATTATGAATTATGCATTGTCCTCAATAGGAACCTACCTAATGATTTGTCCTTGCTGAAAACCTATATGATGAATGGATTACTTGATAAAGGTATAAATAGGATGTGACAGAATGCATGGTAGTTTTTTTTACAAATGTGACAAAACGCAGGGCAACTCAAAGGAATTAGTTCAAAAGTGATGTATGATGGCAACTGACACGGTAACAGGTCAATTCAAAGGTAATAGAGTAATGGTACAAAAGAACAGGATGATGAGACAAAGGATTACATATCAAAATCATGAAATTAAGGAAAGATAATTTTTTAAGTTGTATACATTGTTTAACCTAGTCCAAGTAGTGTATACATATGGGTACTGTTACCAGGAATAGTGTACACTCAGATGCTGCTATTCCCACTGAGACTAGTAGCTATATTAGAAACAAACAAGTAAACTCTACTTTTGTTTTCCTTTATGAAAATAGATAAGTGTGGAACCAAGGAGACCAACCTTAGTCTTGCGCTTGATTTCCTTGTTTGATTCCTCTCCTTCCTGATAGAGCTTCTCCGCTTCTTCTTCGTCTGCCCAGCTTCAAAGAGCACCTGTGGAATCACAACAACATACTACTATCAAAGAACAGAGACCTATATTCATAAATAACACAGGACCAGATGTGTGTTAACCATACAAATGCGTATATAAGTAAACATACAAGAATATGGAGGAAAACTTGAATAGCTTTATTAAGATGAAAAGTAGCAAGAGGATTACAACCATATGTTATGACCCAGCATCATCCTCCAGCTAGAAAGCCCTTCTTCACCTCAAGTAAAGCTTAGATCACCCAACACTATGAATATACACCAGAAAACCAACAACACTTCTCTATAAG
>APFE030635393.1:3478-38829 GCA_000404065.3 Pinus taeda
CTAAATTAAAAAAATTCATGCAAAGTTAAGTGATAGATGGTGGTCCCCTTGGGAGCTTTCTAGTGGCCGCTCTCCTGTAGCAAAATATACCTTCTGTGCCTTTTGCGCACTCATGGCAAGGCGACAAGGACAAGGAAGAAGATCAAAGATGATCACTTGGGTCATCTCGCTTCTTCTTAGTCGAAACGCGAGAAGGTATTCTTACACTGGGCAAGGAATGGCCTTAGAACACTGCATGTCAGATTATCGTTTGGTCTCGAATCGATTTCGATATTAAGGATCTACGATCATCTGAGGGCTTCCATCTTTATTTAGGCGGCAACAATATAGCAAAATCGGGGAGGTCGCGACAGTCAATCCTACCTGGGTTGTTGCCTAATTATTCTTCTACTATGGGCCCATGTCACCGCTCTACTTTGACAAAAATGCATGTTGCGAAGGAGAAGGTACCCATAGTTGTGTGTGGCTTTAGCCGGTCTACGTAGTAGGGAAGAAATGAAGAGTTGGAATAGGCAGACTTATAGATCTTCATCAAGAATTATAAGGGAAGTCTATTTTTTCTGGATCATGGATTCACACTCAGTGGAAAATCTAAAGTCGCCTATAGAGAAGAGGTTGGCTATTCCTGCAAATACATGGTGTCTCTTTTTTGTGAAGAAAAGATGCTTCATGATTATTCTTAGATGAAGGATTATCGCATCTCTAGAAGCTCTACCATAATCTTGAATCTGAGGCTGCATGGAGGTGCCCACGAATCCATAAACTTGGGTGGATTTATCTCCTACAATGATGTAGTGCAGGGGAAAGTTTCCAAACTAGTGGATCTGCCTCAATACAAACCAAGACCTTACATTGTAGAACAAATGGAATAAGTGGCATCCATGGATGTAAATCTATCAAAGGTAACCCACCTTTTTTTTTCTCCGATCTAGGGCTGCAATCTACAGGTTCAACGGTTTTTGTCCTAGAACTGATGCTTTGCATCATTGAGTCTTGTCAACCTGGACCACAAATTGTGATATTTATTTATGCTCCAAGGGTTTTTTGATTTTTCAATAAGATACTCAGGAAGATCTGGAGAAAGTATTAAATGATGGGTCATGGTTTTAGGGAAGAGTTGGGCTTTTCATCACCCTGAGGTTCCTAGTTTTTGTTGCCACAATAATGGTGATCTCAACATTGCTAGTATGGGTGAGACTACCAAACCCCCTCCTTGCACCCCCCTTCCTTTCTGGTACCACAAGGTTTTAGAGGCAATTATGAACAACCTCGAAACATTAAAAAAGATGGACCACGAAAGAATGGAGAAAGGTTTATTCACTTTTGCCATAATGTAAAGAAATAGACCTTAGTAAAGGTATACCGGATCACATTTAGCTAAAACACAAAAAGTTCAATGGACCCAATTGTTCAATTATGAAAATACAAAATTTAGATGTTGTATATGTTACCAAACAGGACAACATTAGAACACATGCTTGTAGGCAAAAAAAAATGTCAAAAAAGAAAAAGGGTTGGGCATGAAAAACAAAAGGATGGCAGCCTTCTCATCCTTATCTCTCAGAAGAGGAAGAAGAACTATAGAGCACCCTATAAACCAAACAAAAGGAGATGCATTGGTTCAAAATGGAAATGCAACCCATATGCAGAAGGGCATTGAATCAGAAGAGATACAAGCACCAGAACAGCAAAAAAAGAAGGCACACAAGCTCAGACTCAAACAAAGAAATCCCACCAAAGACCAACATAAAAAGAAGGCACACGAGCTCAGACTTAGACAAAGAAATCCCACAAAAGACATGAGCTCAGACTCAGACAGAAATCCCACAAAAGACATAGACAGAGACCAGCAGAAAAATAAGGCACACGAGCTCAGACTCAGACAAAGAAATCCCACAAAAGACATGAGCTCAGACTCAGAGAAATAAAAGCTCAGACTCAGACAAAGAAATCCCACAAAAGACAGAGACCAACAAAAAAAGCTCAGACTCAGACAAAGAAATCCCACCAAAGACATCACGAAGTAATAGTTTCAAGGGAATGGTAGAAGGTCCAGAAAAAGAGAAGTTAAATCAAGTTTGAACTTTAATTTTTAAGTTAACTCACAAGATTTGAACCTTGAATCTAATTGTTTACATAATACTTCATATCATGGCAATCACTAATTGCACTAGCCCCATGGGCTTGAAATGTTATTTTTAGTTTTTGTTTATTTTTAATTATTTTAATTAATCCTTCAATTTAATATTATTAAATTTATTTTATTAATTGATTGTAATTGATTATTTTATTAGTAAAATTGTGTTTGAAAATTAATTAGTAATTTATTTAATCGCATAATTTAACAATAAAATATTTTTGTTTACTCCAAATTTTACTGAGTTACATTTTCCCAACTTGATTATAATTAAAAAGACCATAAACAGTAAACTAGTGCACCAATGATCGTGGGGGTTTGGTCTAGTGGCAAGCAAACGATTTGCTAAGTTGTTCGTGCAGCTATGCAGGTCACGAGTTCAAACCCCAAGAATACCGGAGGGACGTTCAAGGCGGCCTGGGAAGACCCTCCTAGAGGTTATAGAGGTAGCCGATGGGATTCGACCCCGTGTAACGCGAGTACGGTACCACCGTCGTTGTCGATTCCTCTAGTATTAAAAAAAAAAAAAAAAAAAAAAAAACAAAACAAAAAACCGTCGTTGAAATTGCGACCTGCAGTAGCCCTTTGTGTCCTCTTTCTAATGCCACCAGTCTGATTGAATTTAGATTCTCCAAGGTAGAGTTATGCACAATCTCCCAAGATGACCTGATTATAAAACTTTCCAGAAGAGCGAACCTGTATGAAGTGCCACGTGTCACTGTTTTGACCTTAGTCTCTGAAAAATATACACAGGAAACTACAATCTGTCCTATTTCTGTTACTTCTTATGAAATTTCAATCTGATGCTCAAAACAAAAGTTATGATGATTTCCCCAAGTCACCTGTTTGGAATGAAATTTAGGAGTCTGCAAAAAGGCCAACTTCCTCAGATCATATCTCCGCAAATATAGCGCGAAAAGCTCTGAAATTTGGACCCGAGGTTCATAACGATTTTAGCCCAAATGGTTTTTTTTTTAGCGTCTGCAACACTGCAGAAACAAAGTTATAGCGCAAATGCAACGATGACTTGTTTGGAGCAGAGAAACCCTAGAATTCAAAGCTCTCATACCAAATGTTATGAAACCAGCTCACAAAAAGATAGAAAAGATAGTTGAACCCCTTAGAATTCAGCCTCTTCGAGGGGGAAAACTCATTTACATTACACAAATGAACAATTCTTGGATGATTCAAATGACAAAACCTCATTTCTATATATAGGGGTCTAAGGGGTCACAATATAACCAAGATGACCTAACAATAATAATATAAAGACACAAAATAACAATAGAGGGATTCCATGGGGCACAGTAATAACAATATGGGGACAAATAGGGACACAAAAATATTAATAAGGAATACAACTACAATAGTAATGGGGCATCACTAGTATTATAGGGACCTAAAACATGTTATTTATGAAGTTCTGGAAGGCAATGGAGTCTCTGCCTAGTGTTCTGGTGCCACATTTTTTCTCTATAAGAGATTTGATCATATTGAAATCCCCTGCCAGAATCTAGGGCATATCAAGATATCTCTTTCTTAGCTCCTCAAGGGAAGTGAGAAGCTTGAGTTTGTCTTCTAGTTTTTTAGGACCATGACATTTGTAATCATGTAAATCTCCTTATCACCCACAGGTTGTATTACCGATGAAAGATAGTTCTTGGATGCTTTTGCATCCAGGATTCCAAGTTTTTGGGGATCCCAAAGTGTAAGAATCCCTCCCGTTGAGTTGTCTGCCTTAACCTCTAGATACTCATACTTGCTTAACCATTTGCTATGTATTTCTATGATTTTATCCATCGAGCACTTTGTTTCCTAAATGAAAACCATATCTGGTTTTTCTTCATTTATTCCACTGCTGAAATGTCTTTGTTTCCTTTTACTTCCTAGGCCCCTAATATTCCAAGTTGTAAATTTCATTAAGAAAGGTTTGTAAAAGAGTAACTGGTGAGATCTTTCATCTTACCTGTGTTGATCATGAGTTTTCCACATTCTGTCAGCAGCTCATTCTATCTTTTCCTTCCTCTTTTCCTACCCGGGTTCTTGGAAGAGTGCCCCCGTGTTTCCTCCATTGTTTTCATCCCTCTATTTTCCTGACTATCATGGTTTCTTTTGATTCCATAACCCTTCGATTGGGATCTCCATAAGAAGAGTTGTTGAACCTTGTCAAACTCCTCTTTTGGCAGGGAGTCAACTCCTTTGGTAATACCCTGCTCCAGAAACTTTTCTAGATCCAAGTTCTCCCTCTCAAGAATCTCCTGTAGTTCATGATCCTCAGTTCTCGCCTCACTTGGGGTCATCTCATGGTGCCTGCTGAGCTCCACAATGCTCGGTAGATCATCTTGTTGCTGGATGTTCTCTAGTATGTCCTCCATGTTAGTATCCCTATCCTTCTCATTGGTTTTAGTCTCCGATTTCTGGTTTTCCCCGTTGTTTCCAACTTCTTCTTCTAATATTTTGAAACTATTGTGGGCTCAGTTGCCCGTCCTCGTTGCTTTGCTTTTGGTGCCACTTTCCTCCTTTCCCCTTACCCCCACCTTAGTGAAACCCTCAGGATCTTTGCTTGTAGTGGTTTTTTTGTTGCTTTCCAATTTGTTTAATGTGCAGTCTCTGTATAGGTGCCCGTGTTCATGGAACTTATGGCACCTAAATGGGACATGTTCATAATCCACCGCCTGCACCCATTCTTCATCATAAACTTCTAAAATGATCTCGTCTGGGAGTGCCCCAAATAGGTCCATTTCCACACAGATCCGGGCGAAGGAAGTGTATTTGCCTCTTAATGTCACATTTGATGTCTTTATAAAATGTCCTAGTTTATTGCCAATAGCCTTCAGAGACTCTGGTAGCCAATAATCTAAAGGAATGAAGTATAGTCTTATCCATACCAGTACTGAATTGAACGTTTCTCGTTTTGGGACAAAATTCATCACCTATGGTCGCATGTAAAGGCCTGCAGTAGCGTAAAAATAGGGTCCTCCCTCGAACACTATGTCTTGAGCTTCTAAGATCGTGAACACCACCGTAAAGAAGCCCTTGGATCCAAGGTGAAAGTGTATTTCCCCTTTCAATTTCTAGTGGTTCCTTATCCATGCATGTAAGGCCTTCTTCGTCGGCCAAATCCCCATAAATTTGCATATGATTGCATGTACCGCCATGTGATATCTGTGCACTTGTAGTGCTAGGTTACTTAAAACGACCCGAGGAGTAATGGTTGACTTGGGTTTCCAGACCTTTGTCGCCCTCAAAGGTGCAACTTTCTAACTGTTGCCCTCTTTCCTCTTCTCCCTGCTATCTTCCTCATGATTTACTCTTTGTTTGTGAGGTTTGATATTTCTTGTGTTAGTATCCTCAGTTATCATCTCTATTGGTTTCTTGAAGCGATGTAGATCAGTTTCTTTGTTTATGTTCACGACTATTTGACTGTAGGATGGAGCAGAACTCCCTCCACGACCCGCCATGGTTACCAGCGCAAACCCTGACTCAAACCCTAGTTCAAATTGCAGAGCCTCCCTCGCCTTTCTCTCAATAACCTCTAATAGATTTAAATTTATATTACTTATTAGTAGAAACTATTGAACGATCTTGAAATCACGAAGTATACAAGAAAAAGAATTCAATCAATATATTACATAATGATTTCTTGGGGAAAGCCACAACTAAAAAAATTTCAATCAACACATTACGTAATGATTTTCTGGGGAAAGCTACAACTATCTGTATATTGCACTAGTAAGAAAACATGAGAAGATTACAATGCTTTGCTCAAGCCCAAGCAATCTCTGCACTATTTCTGTGTCTCATAGTTTCCTAGACAAGCTCGGGCCAACACTTAACCAATTTTTTGCTTGCCTAAGTCCCTAATTCCTTGGGAATTAGCCCATATTAATTAGGGAAATTCCTCAAAGGAATTCTGTAATCCATCATGCGCCACTTCTATAGTTCGAATGATTATACAATTGATAGTACATTGTACCTGAACTCACATATCAACTCAGTAACTCTCATATCTTGCATGCATGAGTTATTTATGAGTGAATAGTCAGTTAACTAGTTGATGATTGAAGGCAACACTGCACTACTAGACCCATTGTGATAAGGTTCAAGGAGTAGGGCCCCCACCTTAATTGAGTCTTCTCTTGCTAAGTCATATTTCTAGTATTTAATCTTGGGCCTCACCCAAATTACTATAACAAGTTACCAAATCACCATGATAAGAATATTTCCAGTGTTTATTTTGAGCCTCACCCAAAATACTATAACCAGTTACCAAGTCACCATAATAAAAAATATAAATTTAAATTTAAATAAGAGGAAAAAATCTTACTTATTATTATTATTTTTTAATATAAAATAAAAATAAAAATCACAACATAATACACATCGCAACACTAGATGATCTAAACATTCAATTTGTATGATACTTAATCAATTTTAAAGTATTAGATATTTTGTTTAAGTCACAAGAAAAAATGTTATGTTTGTAATAAAAATATGCCGTCTCCATTACAAAACTCTGAATATTTACTAAATCTTACCCATTATTATTATTTAAAAGGTGAAAATAGTATAACTTTATTTAAAGATAAAAATAGTAAAGCTTAAAACACAAGAAAAAATATTAGATATTAGATATTTTGTTTACATCACAAGAAAAAATGTTATGTTTGTAATAAAAACATGCCATTCTCCATTACAAAACTCTGAATATTTACTAAATCTTACCCATTATTATTATTTAACAGATGAAAATAGTATAACTTTATTTTAAAGATAAAAATAGTAAAGCTTAAAACACACAGAATATAATACTGGTAGGAACGAAAAAGTGTCTTTTACGGACTATCAATGGGTTATCCCATGTAACTTGACATGATTTTTTTGAATAAAGATGATGAGTAATCCAAGTAACTTGACGTGATTTTCCTTGAATAAGGGTGATGATTAATTCAGGGAACTTGACTTGATTTTCCTTGATTGAATAAGGGTGATGAGTAATCCAGTTAACTTGACGTGCCTTTCTTTGAATAAGGGTGATGAGTAATCCAACATTCAAGAATAACAATAAAAAATCACTCTGATTTCCCTTGAATAAGAGTGATGAGTAACCCAAATAATTTGCCAAAATAAGAGTGATGAGTAATACCATATTCACGAATAACAATAAAAAATAACTATTCTCCCGGCTGATTTCACAACTGAACTATGATCCATTTCCCCGCCTTGTCAAAAAAATACAGAATAACTGGATAATGTTCATACGCAAATTGAACGCAATTTGCGTGACAGTCAAAAGCACGTTCTACTCGCATTTATTGCCACCTGGAGATAAGGCGCTCCTCAGCATTGTGGTCCATTCATTTCCCTAAGCAGTCAGGCTGACTTTTGACCATGACTCTCCCAAATTTTCTATAAATACATGAGTAGCCACGGCACACCACAACACATCAGTTTATGACTTTATGTGCAGTCTTTGGGTATCTGGAACGTGTTGCTGTAGTAGATCAACCATTACGAGAATCGAACTCGTGCCTACCAGCTTTTCAGAATGCAACCTACGGGTGCCACAACTGGGGCTCTCGCAGCAGGGGCAGATTCATCCTCTGACAGAAATGACAATGGCAGTATTAGCGATCATAATTTTGGAATAAAGAAGAAACGGCCTAGAGATTCGATGGCGAGTCGGGCCACTCTTGGAATAAGAAGAAACGGCGCTAAGACTGTAAGAGGAGTCCAAAGGCCACAGTTGTGGTCACAGAACCATACAACTTCCGTGAAAAAGTTCACAAGTTCACGGGAATGTCCACGCCCCCTGCTAGCAGTACATCTGAAGAATCTGAGAGGAGGCCTTTGCTCTTCAAGCCGAGAGCAGAGCGAGCAGAAATTAAATTATTTACCATTGACCACCTTCCCTGCTCTAGCCTCTATCTTCAGCACTCATGAATTCTGCCTATTGCTGCAATTTTCCTTTAGCTGATCATCTTCCCAAACTTCCAGTAACAGAAGGTGATCATCCAGTTGAAATATACACCAGTAATCCCGGTGTTCAGCCGGTTGAAATCTGTACAAGTAATCCTATGTTGCCGCTTCCTGCTTTCAGTGATTACAAAGCAAGTAATCAGCAATCTGGTGAAAGCGTTTCCTTGCTGTTTGAAGAGCTTTGGGAAGAACTGGGGCTAACTGAAATTGCTGTAATATGAAATTGATATTTCCTGGTCTAAGATGCAATGGACTGGTCGTATGAAAAGGTTTTATTTTAGGCCTAAAAGCGTACCCAAATTGAATGAATTTTTGTGGATTATTTTTTCTTTCCATCCCTATAAATAGTAATAAATGAAATATGTTATTATATTCCTTTTCAGGTTAGAATATTGTTTTTCGGGTCTCTTTTCAAATATTAATTTAAATTTATTAATTTTATATATTTATTAAATATAATTGAGAAATTATTATACAAATTATCTAATAACTTATGTTGCATGAGTTTCTGGGTACCATGGTCGGGAATGGCTAGAGGTTTCCCAAAATTTATAGGAAACCAAATTTAATAGGAAACCGCTAATCAAAGCAGTAATATATATATATATATATATATATAATATATATATATAATATTTTTAACTATATAATTTATATAATAATAAAAAATCATATTAAATGAAAATATTCAAATATTAAAATCAATTTAAATATATAATCTTTCTTATATATAAATATATTCATTGGGTATCTCTCTCTTTGAGTTTCTCCCTTTTATATATATAAAATATTAACATTATGACACATGACCAGTCTTTGAAATAATCTGGCTTAAAAATACAAAGGAACAATTTTACATATGTTTTTCTGGTTATTCTTAAGAGAAAAAGTAAAGAAAATCTAATGTTTAAGCATTGACTACCACATACAATGTGCACACACAATCCTCTGCCATATATATACATAAACAACAAAAGAAATACTCATCAGCATAACATCCCAGATATTGCCCTTACATAGAGGTCCCACACACTTCCTTAACCCATCAACAGATTGCTCTAGTTTCTCAATTAAGGATATCAGTGTTAAGGATGTCTTTGGCCTTTCTTCCTGGGAAGGTTTCAACTTAGGCTCATGTTTTGTGGACAATTCAGTGTATTTCTCTATAGACTTTGTATTCCCCAACCCTATGGAAAGCGGGAACTCCAAAAAAAATAGTCTTCAAAGCTCCAGGAACTTTCCCAAGCTCCCATTCCAACTCCCTCTAAAAAGGGAATGTTCCCTTATAGTGCCAAAGGTCAGGGACCCCGGGAACCATTGGAACGGGTTTCCCAACTCTTGGAAACATTTCCGTGTAACAGAGCTAATAACAAATAGAATGTGAATTCTTTAAATACAACAAAATCTGAAGTCTTCAAAGATAGCAGAGAAAGATAATCTATTTAGCTAGGGGTTTGTCCAGAAACTGGGAGTTTATTGTGAGGTTTCACTAGAAAAAAGGCTGAATACATCAACCAAATGAAAAAACAACAAAGAATTTGTCCCCTAAGTTATCTTTAGCCTGGTGGACGGTAAACTAATATTCTTTCTTTCTTTTTTTCATAAAAATAAATATTTCATTTTCATATCTACTTAATAAAATTATATAAATTATCAAAACACTGATCTTTGCCCTAGAAATTATGGAAATTCTCTGGAGATTTTGATAAAATCTGGCAAAAAGTTTTGTAAGCCCAGTTTACAGGTAACAGTGGTCAAATTTCAAGGTTTTGGGTACCCCAAAAGTTTTTGATGGTGCTAAAACCATTTCCACCAAAAAAACATGATTAAAATGCTATTATTGCAAAATTTCTTAATTTTTTTTCACTTAATTTTGATATTTCTTCCACTTCAATAAACACTTCCAAATATACATTAACCACATTTATTAATATACTTAAGCTAATTTATTTGAAATTCTTTAATAAAGCGATTCTAAATTAATGTGAAACTATTTTATTTAATGACTTTTTTGCTCTTTAATATATTGTTACTGTATTCGTTCTTGTTTAACTGTCGCCTAACAGGTACAAGGTTTAAGATAAAACGGAAGCGCAAATCTAAGTTTTAATGGTGGTGTAACTTTGTGCCAATCATGGCTGTGTAAGAGGGCTGGAGAGGGATGTGAGGTAGATTGTTGAATTTCTTAGAACAATTAAATCGATTAGGAACCCAAATTCCTCTGAAAATTTTAATGAGGGGATGAAATATTTTTGTCGCAGAATTTTAATAACTCCATAAATCAACCATAAATCAATGGCACAAAAATTAAAATTCAAGTTGGAATTGAAAGGCAAATTTGAATTTTCCTTACATGTATTTTTTTAATATTTTATATCTTAATTTTATTGTTTTATATTTATTTTATTTTATAATTATTTAATATTTATTCATTTAAATTGGAGTTGTTTTTAATGTGATTTTTTGGACTTTTTGGTGCCGTCGTGGAAAAATTTCAGGTGAAATCTTGATTTGTGTTAGTTAAATTAGTTTTTTGATTGTATATATGAAATCAACACCTTGGAAAAACCCCTAGAGTACTTGGATTTCACACGATTACCCATCAAACTTGTGATTTCAATAAATTATTGCCTTTTTTTTTGAGAAATTTGACCGGAAAAACCCACCGTAAAAGATTCCAAAAAGTCCCACTAAAAACAACTCCATTTAAATTATTGTTCAATTAAAAAAAATCACATGTAATTAATAAATAAAGTTATATTTTTCTCAAATAAAATATTTTTTTATTGGAAATAAATAAATTAAATTAAATTAAAAATTTCATGCAAAGTTAAGTGACAGATAGTGGTCTCCTTGGGAGCTTTGTAGTGGTCACTCTCCTGCAGCGAAATACACCTTCTGTGCCTTCTGCGCACTCTAATGGCAAGGCGACAGGGACATGGAAGAAGATCAAAGATGATCACTTGGGTCATCTCGCTTCTTCTCAGTCGAAACGCGAGAAGGTATTCTTACACTGGGCAAGGGATGGCCCTAGAACACTGCATGTCAGATTATCGTTTGGTCTCGAATCGATTTTGATATTAAGGATCTACGATCATCTGAGGATCTTTGTTTAGGCGGCAACAATATAGCAAAATTGGGGAGGTCGCAGCAGTCAAGCCTACCTGGGTTGTTACCTAATTATTTTTCTGCTATGGGCGCATGTCACCTCTCAACTCTGACAAAAATGCAGGTTGCGAAGGAGAAGGTACCCATAGTTGTGTGTGGCTCTAGCCGATCTATGTAGTAGGGAAGAAAGGAAGAGTTGGAATAGGCAGACTTATAGATCTTCATCAAGAATTACAAGGGAAGTCTATTTTTTCTGGATCATGGATTCAGACTCTGGTGTCTTTTTTTTTGTGAAGAAAAGATGCTTCATGATTATTCTCAGATGAAGGATTATCATATCTCTAGAAGCTCTACCATAATCTTGAATCTGAGGCTGCATGGAGGTGCCCACAAATCCATAAACTTGGGTGGATTTGTCTCCTACAATGATGTAGTGCAAGGGAAACGTTCCAAACTAGTGGATCTACCTCAATACAAACCAAGACCTTACATAGTAGAACAAATGGAATAAGTGGCATCCATGGATGTAAATCTGTCAAAGGTAACCCCTTTTTTTTTTTGCTCCAATCTAAGGTTGCGATCTGCAGGTTCAACGGTTTTTGTCCTAGAACTAATGCTTTACATCATTGAGCCTTGTCAGCCTGGACCACAAATTGCGATATTTATTTATGCTCCAAGGGTTTTTTATTTTTCAATAAGATACTCAAGAAGATCTGGAGAAAGTATTAAATGATGGGTCATGGTTTTAGGGAAGAGTTGGGCTCTTCATCACCCCGAGGTTCCGAGTTTCGTTGCCACAATAATGGTGATCTCAACATTGCTAGTATGGGTGAGACT
This sequence comes from Pinus taeda, assembly GCA_000404065.3. NCBI lineage: Eukaryota > Viridiplantae > Streptophyta > Pinopsida > Pinales > Pinaceae > Pinus > Pinus taeda. Next base: position 15,540 of record APFE030635393.1, read on the forward strand.
ACCAAACCCTCTCCTTGCACCCCCTTCCTTTCTAGTACCACAAGGTTCCAGAGGAAATCAGGAACAACCTCGAAACATTAAAAAAGGTAGACCACGAAAGAATGGAGAAAGGTCTATTCACTTTTGCCATAATGTGAAGAAATAGACCTTAGTAAAAGTATACAGGATCACATTTAGCTAAAACACAAAAAGTTCAATGGACCCTATTGTTCAATTACGAAAACACAAAATTTAGATGTTGTATATGTTAACAAACAGGACAACATCAGAACACATGCTTGTAGGCAAAAAAAAATGTCAAAAAAGAAAAAGGGGTGGGCCCAAAAAACAAAAGGATGGCAGCCTTCTCATCCTTATCTCTTAGAAGAGGAAGAAGAACTACAGAGCGCCCTATAAACCAAACAAAAGGAGATGCATTGGTTCAAAATGGAAATGCAACCCATATGCAGAAGGGCACTAAATTAGAAGAGATAGAGCGCCCTATAAACCAAACAAAAGGAGATGCATTGGTTCAAAATGGAAATGCAACCCATATGCAGAAGGGCACTAAATCAGAAGAGATACAAACACCAGAACAGCTGAAAAAGAAGGCACATGAACACTAAATTAGAAGAGATAGAGCGCCCTATAAACCAAACAAAAGTAGATGCATTGGTTCAAAATGGAAATGCAACCCATATGCAGAAGGGCACTAAATCAGAAGAGATACAAGCACCAGAACAACAGAAAAAGAAGACTAAATCAGAAGAGATACAAGCACCAGAACAACAGAAAAAGAAGACTAAATCAGAAGAGATACAAGCACCAGAACAACAGAAAAAGAAGGCACATGAGCTCAGACTCAAACAAAGAAATCCCACCAAAGACATCACGAAGTAATAGTTTCAAGGGAATGGTAGAAGGTCCAGAAAAAGAAAAGCTAAATCAAGTTTGAACTTTAATTTTTAAGTTAACTCACAATATTTGAACCTTGAATCTCATTGTTTACATAATACTTCATATCATGGCAATCACCAATTGCACTAGCCCCATGGGCTTGAAATGTTATTTTTAGTTTTTGTTTATTTTTAATTATTTTAATTAATCATTCAATTTAATATTATTGAATATTTTAAAATTTAATTGATTGTATAACATCATTTTTATTAGTAAATTGGTAGAAAATAGTTAGTATTTTTTAATGCGTAATTTACAATAAAAATTTATTATTTTACTCCAAATTTTACCGAGTTATCATATATTTTAGCATTTTCCCAACTTGATTATAATTAAAAAGACCATAAACAGTAAACTAGTACACCAATATAAATTAAATTTCTAATAAAAGCAGATATTTTAGCAATTTCCCAACTTGATTATAATTAAAAAGACCATAAATACTAAACTAGTGCACCCATATAAATTAAATGGCTAATAAACCCGGATAAGGAGTACTTCATAATAAGCATGGAAATGTTTACTTCATGATACATCTCAATTTGCTCAAATTTAAAAAATTATAACGTTATTTTGAATTTTAGTTATTGTAAAAATAATTAAAATATGAGTTAAACATATATACATTTCAAAAAACATGAAACAAGATTCTTAAAGTTATCCTCACTTTACCATGGAGATTCTTAATCTATAAATAGAATTTGTTATAATAGCATGGGTTAATACCATGGTATATCAATACCACATGCCCAAAAAATCATAACTTACACTTGTCCATATGACATTTTTTAATTAATCAATTTAGTTAAAATAGTAAAAGGGCATATAACTATTTTGGAAATAAATCTAAATCATTAATTTGTGGATACTAATACAAATATTTTAGAATATTTCTGAGGCTAAATCCCTTCATCCCTTTATAATTTCAATAATTAAAATAAAATTTAGAAGCTCTATTCAAATAAAACTCATCAAAAATAAAAATAATATATATATAATTATATATATAAATATATATATATAATATGTATAAATTTTTAATTATAATATTTAGTATCCATAACCACAAAAATTAAACAACTAATTATCATTCATATATTATATACTAAATGCCTATTTTCAATTAATTGTAAACATTATTGTGCAACTACTCGGAATCATATTTATCGATATATCTAAACCACCACCACCCCACAACGTCAAGGTTATTAAATGACAAATAAGTTATATTCAAACAATTAAGACTTAATCACAGGTATCTATCATTCACTAAAAGTTTCAATGTCAACTCTAGCAATAGGAAAATGTCATATTCTCAATTTCCCATTGAAATTCTCTTATATGCATAAAAAAATTAATTAATATGTAGCTTTAACCTCCCATGAACCCCATTATCTCAGCATAAACCTAATTGCTCAACGTAGTAAATATCTTTCAACCATAGAATCACAAACACAACAAACAAAAAGCGAACTCATATCATACACCCAAAACACATGTATAAAGAAATAGAGAAAATATGATAGGTGAATGTTCTGCACGAAATAGGAGAAATCAGAATAAATGAATAGAAAAAATATGGTGTGTAACAAAAATTGGAAGATAAATTATATTATGTAAAAATATGTTGATATTATTTTTAATCGGTAAAGGTAGAAAAATAATCTAATGATTCAAGATTGTGTAATTTTTTTAATAGTGGGATAGATTTAAGAAATTAGATTCTTGGTCGGAAGTAATAAAAATTAGTTAATTTTTATTATAAATTTAAATTGTTAATTGTAATTTATTAAGATAATAGATTTATATCTATTCTATTTATGAGTGGAAATAATTAAACAATTGTGGAATCACGAAGTATACAAGAGAAAGAATTCAATCAACACATTATATGATGATTTTTTCAGGAAAGCCATAACTACTATCTTGTATTGCATTAGTAAGAAAATATGAGAAGATTACAATGCTTTGCTCAAGCCCGAGCAATCTCTGCACTATTTCTATAGTTTCCTAGACAAGCCCAAGCCAATACTTGACCAATTTCTCGAGTAATCTCTGCATTATCATGAAGCATACAAGAGAAAGAATTCAATCAACACATTACATAATGATTTTTGTGGAAAGCCGCAACTATTATCTGTATATTGCATTAGTAAAAAAATATGAGAAGATTACAATGCTCTGCTCAAGTTCGAAGAATCTTTGCACTATCTGTATCTGTCTCACATTTCGCTAGACAAGCCCAAGGCAATACTTAACCAATTTCTGGCTTGTGTAAGTCCCTATTTCCTTGCATTGTTTCTTAGAAATTAGCCCCCTATTAATTAGGGAAATTCCTCAAAGGAATTATGTAATCCATCATAGACCTTTCTCTGGCTACATGCACAACATGTACAGTTCAAATGATTATACAATTGATAGTACATTGTGCCTGAACTCAAATCTCAGCAATTGATAGTACATTGTCCCTGAACTCAAATCTCAATCATGGTTGATCACTGAAGGCAGCTTGTTCAAATGATTATAAAATTGATAGTACATTGTCCCTGAACTCAAATCTCAACAATTGATAGTACATTGTCCCTGAACTCAAATCTCAATCATGGTTGATCACTGAAGGCGGCTTTGCACTACTAGACCCATTGTGATAAGGTTCAAGGAGTAGGCCCCCACATTAATGGAGTCTTAACTCTTGCTAAGTCATATTTCTAGTATTTAATCTTAGGCCTCACCCAAATTACTATAAGTTACCAAATCACAATGATAAAGCCTCACCCAAATTACTATAACAAGTTACCAAATCACAATGATAAAAATATTTCCAGTGTTTATTTTGAGCTCACCCAAAATACTATAACCAATTGCCAAATCACCATAATAAAAAATAAAAATTTAAAGGTAAATAAGAGAAAAAATCTTACCTATTATTATTATATATTATATTATTAACATAAAAAATAAAAATTACAACATAGTACACCTGACAACACTAAATAATCTAAATATGCAATTTGTATGATACTTAATCAATTTTAAAGTCACAATTACACTCACAATGTTAGATATTTTGTTTACATCACAAGAAATTTTTTTAGGTTTGTAATAAAAATTATGCCTTCTCCATTACAAAACTCTAAATATTTACTAAATCTTACCCATTATTATTATTTAAAAGATTAAAATAGTACAACTTTATTTTAAAGATAAAAATAGTAAAGCTTAAAACAATATTAGATATTTTGTTTACATCACAAGAAAAACTTTTATGATATTACAATCCATCTGGCGGACGGCGACCAGAGAGGGCAAGACGATGTAGGGTCTAGCGTTTTCACCAGCGGTCGCCGCAGAGCTTCCTCCGGCGCGGGTGTGGAAATAGATCGTATGTAGTCTTTTGTTTTTCCTCTAAGCGGGGGCGAGGTGGCTGCCCTTGCCGCCTCTGCTCCGATTGGTGATTCTCCCTCCGGGCGGCAGTTGGTGTTGTTTAGGCCGCATGCGGGCTTATCTTTTTGGTGCGTTGAGGGAACAGGGGCGTCGAGTTTTGATTAAACACTGTTTTGTGCTGCAACAATGGTTGATTTCGCTGGGGTTTCTCCAGGTTGCTGTGGATGTTTGGGGCAGTTGTTCTTCCTCTGGTTTCCTGCTTCGAATGAATAGTTTTGAGGGGCAGGAAAGGAGTGGCTACCCTGGGTGCTCTCTTCCTCATTTTGTGCCTCTCCTTCTTGTTTCTGCACCCAAATTTAGCACCTTTTGTTCTATTATTGCCTCCACAGGAGCTTTTATCTGCATGTGGTGCATTGGGGCCAGATCTTCTTCTGGGTGCGGCATCTTTGCTCTTTTTTGTTTTTTTTTGTAATAGGTATGGGTATCCTCTACAGCTCTGTTTTTCAAGGGCTCCATATTGGCCTTGTATTAATTTGGGATTTGTTGAAGCAGATTTGTTGGGGTTTACATACCCTTTTGTTTGCTGCCCTATCTGAGGGCTTTTCTGGATACTTCTTTTGGGGTATTGTTTTGTAAGTGGCACTGCCCGGCACTGCCCATGTTTCTGCATATGCTTCAAGCATCTACAATATGTAATCTTCTTAAATGAATATTAAGAATTTTCTCCACGGGAAAAAAAACAAGAAAAACTTTTATGTTTGTAATAAAAATATGCCTTTTCCATTACAAAACTCTGAATATTATTAAATCTTACCCATTATTATTATCTAAAAGATTAAAATAGTACAACTTTATTTTAAAGATAAAAATAGCAAAGCTTAAAACACGCAGAATGCATAACACTGGTAGGAGTGACAATTTGTCTTTTACGAACTAGTGTGATTTTCTTTGAATAAAGGTGATGAATAATGCAAATAACTTGACATGGTTTTCCTTAAATAACAGTGATAAGTAACCCAGCGTTTACTAATAACAATCAGAAATAACTGTACTCACCACTAATTTAACAACTTAACTATAATAAATTTCTTAACCTCGTAAACCTCATAAAAGACAACATACATAATAACTAGATAACGTTCATACGCAATTTGCGTGACAGTCAAAAGCACGTTCTACTTGCATTTATGGCCACCTGTAGATAAGGCGCTCCCCAGCATTCCGGTCCGTTCATTTCCCTAAGCAGTCAGGCTGACTTTTGACGATGGCTCCCCAAATTTTCTATAAATACAGGAGTAGCCACAGCACAACACAACACATCAGTTTATGACTTTATGTGCAGTCTTTGGGTAACTGCAATGTGTTGCTGTAGTAGATCAACCATTACGAGGATCGAACTCGTGCCTACCAACTTTTCAGAATGCAACCTACGGGTGCTACAACTGGGGCTCTTGCAGCAGGGGCAGATTCATCCTTTGACAGAAATGATAATGGCAGTATTAGCGATCATAATTTTGGAATAAAGAAGAAACGACCCAGAGATTCGATGGCGAGTCCGGCCACTCTTGGAATGAAGAAGAAACGGCGCAAAGACTGTAAGAGGAGTCCAAAGGCCACAGTTGTGGTCACAAACCCATACAATTTTCGTGAAAAAGTTCACAAGTTCACAGGAATGCCCACGTCCCCTGCTAGCAGTACATCTGAAGAATCTGAGAGGAGGCCTTTGCTCTTCAAGCCGAGAGCACAGCGAGCAGAAATTAATGTACCACTGACGACCTTCCCTGCTCTATCTTCAGCGCTCATGAATTCTACCTATTGCTGCAATTTTCCTTTAGCTGATCATCTTCCCAAACTTCCAGTAACAGAAGGTGATCATCCAGTTGAAATATACACCAGTAATCCCGGTGATCAGCCAGTTGAAATCTGTACAAGTAATCCTATGTTGCCGCTTCTTGCTTTCAGTGATCACGAAGCAAGTAATCAATAATCTGGTGAAAGTGTTTCCTTGTTGTTTGAAGAGCTTTTGGAAGAACTGGGGCTTACTGAAATTGTTGTAATATGAAATTGATATTTGCCGGCCTAAGATGCAATTAACCGGTCGTAGGTAAAGGATTTTTTTTGTTAGGTCTAATATTTTATAGGTTTTTTTAGGTTAGTGGGATTAAATTTTTATCATATTTAATATATGATTCTAATTGGGTTGGAGAATTGAATGACCACTCTATATCAAAGAGTTTCCCATTGGGGTGGAGAATTGAATGACTACTCCACATCAAAGAGTACCTTAACAGAGCACTTTACTATGTATATGTTATAGTCATAAATGAAAATATTAGTGTATTTATTTTATTATTTTTATATATTTTTCTAATACAATTATGAAATTATTATATAAATTTTCCAATAACAAATAGTATCATATAGTATGATGAGAATAAATGTTTACTTTTTTTTTATATCTATCTAATACAACTGTGAAATTATCATACAAATCATTAAACAATTATATGCGGATTTATAAAACTAATAATTGTATTACATCCATATATATATATATATAAACAACATTTACTAATTTACTAGTATTATTAAACCAACTTATTAGTCCCTGTCATGGCAATGGCCAGGGACTATAGTAATCCCAATGCCCTGGGATAGCATTAATCTTAACCGTTATGCTATTTATTTACGGTGATTATTAGTCCCTGAGCAAAGTTTGCAAATGTGAATCGCTGGGTAACCAAAGTTTTCAAAAGGGCCATCTTATTTGGCCTCTTCCCGAGGCGGAAGAGGCTGGACCATAGTTTATTTTTTTTTAGACCTGTTTATTAGTCCCTGCGGTCAAGGAGTTGTTCCTATTAATGTTAATATTAGTTTGAATTTGATTGAATCTGTTTCAGCATATTAGCAGGTTTGAGGGTTTGAGCATAGTGGCTCATTTTGGCAGGTGTTGTGCATGCAGGTGTTGTAGCTGGCTGTGCTGCAAGTGTTTTGCTGGCTGTGTTTATCTTCACCAGGCCAAGGAATTCAAGACCCCACTGCAGTTTGGGGTCTCCATTGTCGAGAGGAGAGCTTTGGCTTCACACCACCGATCCTCAAGACAATCGGGTTGTTCGAGACAATCGTTGCTGGTGCTGCTTGCGTAGTAAACTCCTCGTTTGGCAGTTCAACGATCTCACCAAGCTGTCCAATTGGGCAAGGGGGACAGGGGGAATGAGATACAAAAGTGCTAATCAAATAGGCTATTTTGATGATTCAGAATGGGGATTGCAAGACCTTTCGGGAACTTGAATGAATTCGATGTCAACAGACAGATAGATCGGGAGCAGCTATGCTCAAGCATCTTTGGCATATATGCTTGGACAAGGACGATTCGATATGGTATAATTGGGTTAGGTTCTACCTTATCAAAGGTAGGGACTTCTGGGCGTGGACCTCCAACTGCTTGCTCATGGCAGAATATTTAGTCAAATCTTAGGGCGAAAGCTTCGAGCAACCTCTACCTCACTAATCTTAGGGATGATATCCGCCTCCTCCTCAGTAGGACTCTCAGGACCCTTATCTTGGCCATCTCTTATTTGACGAAATGGGCTACGCATTTATTTGACGAAATGGGCTCCTAAACCCCCTAAACATGTATAGCTCTGTCCATATATCGAATGCCTAATTTCTGAGCACCTACTATGCATTGTCTGGCTGCAAGCCCCCGTATCTAAGCCAATTGAGCCTCATCTTGAGATCCCTAAACTAGAAACCCTCTATATCCTCGAACCCCTCACTCTCTTTCCAGCCCTAGATATCGGCTAGCACTCCTAGCTCTTTCAAGACCCTCCTATATAGATATGATGGGTATGAGTATAGTATATGTACTCATAGGTAACTTCGACTGGGCTGCCTGCTGACTGAGGTAAGCGATTTGTCTTAAAGAAGAAGATTGGCAGGGTGAAGAATGATTGATTCTATTATCCAAAGGTGTAGAGTAGTCAGATCAAAGGCTTAGCGCCAGAGAAGAAGGTAGCCAAGATTGGTAAGTCTAGAATAGAAGAAAGAGTTCTTATGACTGATTCCACCAACTCCAAGGAAGAAGGGAAGCAAAGCTTAAATAGAAGTAGATGAAGGGAATAAGGAAGTGCCCCCAGAAGGAAAGGGGAGGAAAATACCACGGGTTTGCAGATAGCGCTCCCTTTTGATACTCACCCGCCTAGAATATAATGACATTTCACCATAGTCTTTGGCCAGGAGGCTTCGGTCATACTACGACTCAGGCACGAGAGCTATGGCTTTGCACCATAGATCCTCGAGACAATCCGACAATCAGGCGTGAGTTTCACTTCATTGCGCAGGGGTTACCAAATAACAGGAGGGATTATGCTGCCATTGCTCAGTTCTGCCATGATCAGGCCAGCACAATTTCGCATTTCCATGGAGGATGTCATCTTGGCTATGTGATTAACGAGAGTTATCAGGGAAAAGGAATTGATGTTATGCTTGTTGTATCCTAGGGCTCAGGGTTAGGGAGAGGGTTAAACAGCAGGGCATGGAATTTATGCCAGCAGCTAAGGTAGCAAAAATAGCAATGGCGGTGACATATATTTGGTGAGCTATGACATCTGTTGGGCCATCACCTAAGGTAGCAATTTGTTTGGGGAGCTAATGTTGCTGCCATCGGTTTGGGAAGCTAGTGTGAGGCTGATTTGATGGAGGTTAAGTAAGTCAGGTCATATGTACATGTTATTCATTCCATTCTATATTATGCATGCAGCGTCCACTACGTGTAAGTTACTTTTCTTGTTATATAATGAAGTTCGAAATTATTCTGCGGCTCGCTCGCTTCCACTTTTGTTTTTGCTTCAGCTCTGCTGCATTGTTCTATTTCAGGTACTGTTTATGTTATTGCATTGCTTTGATATATTTTAGCATCTGCAGGGTTTCGGTTTTTTACGTAGGGTGTGTACAATTTAGTTCTTGGAAATGGTTTTTTTTTTGTCTGTGAAAAAATACGGTTGCGAACCATCAATAAGTATATGAAAAAGCAAATATTCCCTTTTTGTGAATCTTTGTTTCCACTGTGAATATGGTTATTAATAGGTTGGCTGGGGCTTTCATTTGCATTGTGTCTTTGTCCAGTCACTCTGCAGGAGGATGACAATTTTTGAATGGAGAGGAAATAGTTTAGCTGTTCATTGTGTTCCTAATGCCAATTTTGCAATGGAGAGGAAATAGTTTATTTGTTCATTGAATTAGTCTAGGAGAGGATTTGGCTAAAATTACTTTGGTTGTTCAGTTTCAAATTCAACCCTTACCAGGATTCTATGGTGGAAATTCCCTAGATGTTTCCAAGTACTTTTTTATATTTGCCTTACTTTTAAATATTTAGGAAGTACTTCTGCGACGGGCATGTAATGGCCCGAACATACTGACTTACCTTACTTCCACCGAAGGGCTCATAGGGAGCTCTTTGCCTTTATTGAGGTAAGGCTGGGGTCAATGTTTTATTGCTTGCTTCACTGTTTGACTATATGCAACTGTTTTCCTGTTAGTCTTATCTTTAATATCACGACTTGCTCTCAAGAATGCAGGTTCTCATCTACATTTTCACCAAAATTGTTTTCTCATCCAAGCACAATTTGAGGAATGACAAAATCTTGTGAAAACTATACCTATAGGCATACACTATCATCGTGCCGAGGTTTTATTTTTGAGATTTTTATTTGAGAATTGATTTTTATTAGTTACTCCTAGACTCCCTGAACATGTATATGTATGCATCCTTGAAAAGAAAACGAAGAGAGTGGGCAATTTGGTTTCAATGGTTGCAATTTTGTGTTTGAAACATATTTAAAAAATATGTTCCAATGAGCCAATACCTGTATGGGATAGGGTTTCTCCTATCGTCAGGGCATTCACAGTAGAGCTATATAGGGTTTAACTCTTTATGTTCTTTCCCAAGATCAAGTTGGATTTTCTTAAGGGCTGGATATTAGGAGAGTGGCCCAGGTGATTTGGACTGTAATGTGGAGTTTTCAGAAATCACAAGCAAAAGCATCCTGAGCCTCAATGAAAATGTTAGCATGCCAGCCTTGCTTAGCCCCAATGTCAGCCTGAGTACACAGATCACGTAGCTCTGGATTGAAGATGGGCTTATCCTCGTTCATAAAACAGTTTGAACTGTTTATCATAGCAGATAATAACTATTTTGAGTCCATAATTAAGATGGACTCATGCCAAGGCATAGAATAGTTTGAACTCTTTTTATTGTACCATAGAACGAGCTGCTCTTATGGGCTAGGGTCAATGTTTTATTGCTTGCTTCACTGTTTGACTATATGCAACTGTTTTCCTTTTAGTCTTATCTTTAAAATCAGGGCTTGCTCTCAGGAATGCAGGTTGTCATCTACATTTACACTAAAATTGTTTTTTGGTCCAAGTACAATTTGAGGAATGGAAAAATCTTGTGAAAATTATGCCTATTGGCATACACTGTCATCATGCCCAGGGTTTTTATTTTCGAGATTTTTATTTGAGAATTGATTCTGATTAGTTACTCCTAGACTCCCTGAACATGACTTATGCCAGGGCATAAAACAATTTGAACTCTTTTTATTGTACCATAGAGTGAGCTGCTCTTATGCTCATACAACCAATTCAAGGTATTGTGCCAGCCCTTAGGCACGACTATACACAACATAGAAATAAATACTTGGGAAAGGGTGGGGACAATTGGCTAGTGCGACAAGTTCTATAGCAAAACTATTTTGAGTCCATAGTTAAGATGGACTTATGCTAGGGCATAAAATAGTTTGAACTCTTTTTATTGTACCATAGAGCGAGCTACTCTTATGCTCATACAACCAATTCAAGGTATTGTCCAGGTAGCTAGCTGCTCTTATACAACCAATTCAAGGTTTTAAGACAAACCTTAACACCGGGCATTATTAACATATTCATCATTAAAAACGAACCTGAGCTAGTGCATGAAATAATTTAAAAAGAGTAGTTTTATAAAGATTATTTTCTATACCTAACATCAATTTTATGAAGTCTTTTCTATACCATAGAGCTAACTTATTTTACGAGTTCGGGTTGGGAGATGTCTCCTTTTTCAAGAAAATGACCAAACAAGGTAGCTTAAAACCTTTAAACCCTATTAGTTTGACTTTACCACATAAAACATTCATAGTAGTGTGACAGGATAGACCTGCATAACTAATGATTGAAATAAAAAAATTAAACTTCAAGTTGATTTCCCTCCTTTTCTCCAAGAACATCTTATGAGTTAAATGCCATGAACTGGAGGCATGAATTTTAGCCATAAGCTTGAGAAGAACTGGAAGTATGGATTTTCGTCATAAGCTTGAGAAGAATTTTTGTTTCTTGAGCTATAAGCTTTAAGAACTAAGTGGCTTTCTTCTCTGATTAGTCATTCAAGAACTAGTTTGGTTTTTTAGCTAAGTAGTCATTCAAGAACTGGATGTTCATATAATATATTTGTATTCTTATCTGATTACATTTTTGAACTACTTACTCATTCAATAACGAAGTGGCTTTCTTCTCTGATTAGTCATTCAAGATTACTTTTTTGAACTAAGTAGTCATTTAAAAACTAAGTGGCTCTTTTTTGAGCTAAGTAGTCATTCAAGAACTGGATATTCATATAATATATTTGTATTCTTATGTGATTACTTTTTTGAACTACTTACTCATTCAAGAACTAAGTGGCTTTCTTCTCTGATTAGTCATTCAAGATTACTTTTTTGAACTAAGTAGTCATTTAAGAACTAAGTGGCTTTCTGCTCTCATTAGGCATTCAAGAACTAGATATTCATACAATAAATTTGCTTTCTCATTTGGTTTTAAAACTAAGTTGTCATTCAAGAGCTAAGTGGCGCCCTCTTAGAACTCTCTTTTTCTTTTCTCAAAATACATTTCGAGTGTTTGATTCCTACTTCAATGCCATGAAATGGAAGTATAATTCTTATTTGATTACTTTTTTGAACTAAGTAGTCAATTTCTTCATTTGACATGAGTGTAGATGTGATGTGACAAGACACAAAATTGTATGGCTGAGCAACTGCGTATTTGTTGCCAATTCCCCGATCTTCAAAGTGAACATATTTGTGATTAATCTTGTATTGGTCAGCTACAGTGGATTGGTTTTCTTGACAGTGGTATTTCTTGATTTCACTTATTAATTTTAAGTTGTATTTGCCTGGTCAGTGGAATGATGTACATTTACAATCACTGATCCTAACGTACAACAGGTTCTTTTTTGTCTTTGGCAGTGGTATTTTGAACTCTGGTATCAAAACTGTGCATTGGATCTTAACCGACATAAGCAGTTTGAGTAGCTCAGTAGACATTTCCAGTCCCAAAGGTACACACAATGACTCTCTATTCTATATGCATTTGCATTGTTCAACTTTCTATTATGATTCTGTGACTTGTAATTGCATTGCATGACTAAACATAATATTGCATCGAACGTTTAGTCGTCATCATGTCTCCTATGTCTGAGAAACAGAATTTGCAATTAGTCTTGCAAAAGAATCACTTATGTCGTGTGGACAATTTCTCATATCTAATTGGAGACTGTTTATTCGATAGTTTAGAACCTTTTCTAGATTTCCGATAAACATCAGTAGAGCTTAGAAAAGGAACAATAGAGTATTTTAGAGACTGTCTCAAGAAACAAGATAGAGAGGCAATTTTGTCTTATGAACATGAACTGCATGAAGTGTCACTTCAAGAAATGCATAACATTAGCAACCGTGAAATCTATTTCGACAAAATGGCTAGATCTACCTCAAACAGTATACGCTTAGGATCTAGAGGTCTATGGGGAGATATTTTATGTATCCATTGGCTCTCAAACTGGCTGAAAATTCCAATTAGGGTTTGGTCCAAAACAAAGATGAGAATTTATTTGCACTTCAATTCAAGTCTTACAGCAAATACTCGTGACATATTATTCCATGAAGAGGATCCTCTGAATGGGCACTTCGAACCTTTGGTTCGTAGGAAATCTACAATTGATTGTACCTTCCAACAACAAACCAATGTCTCATATGAACAAATGAACTTATGCAGTAAACAAGATAACATAGGAACACGTCTTCTTCCAAGTAAAGAAGATACAGGAAAAATAAAGATATCTCGTAACATAGACACATGTCTTCTTGAAGCTAAAGAAGATACAAGCGATATAGAGATATCTCCTCCTAACGTTAAGACATCTGATGTAGCAACTACGACAAATACCGAGGATGTTGTAATGTTTCATTCAACGCATTCCTTAAAGAACAATACTAAAGCACAACCTGAAACAAAATGTCAATCTGTTGAAACTAAATTAAAACCATGTTGTCACTTAAACAAGCACAAGAGAAGTGTATCTTTGCATGTGCTTAAGGACATTGCTCAAAAGGATTTGAAAAGACAAAAAATAGGCATTGAGTATGACAAAATTACAATGAAACAACAAGAAGGTGTTAGTCAAACACTGAGATTTTGGTCACTTAGAAACATGTTTACTATGTCTGAGGAACACAAGTTGCAATTACTCTTGGAAAAGCATCACTTATTTCGTGTGAACAATTTCGCATATCTAATTGGATACTGTTTATTCGATAGTTTAGAACTTTTGCTAGATTTTCAATACACATCAGTAGAGCTAAGGAAAGGAACAATAGAGTATTTTAGAGACTACCTTGAGAAACAAGATAGAGAAGCAATTTTGTCTTATGAACATGAATTGCATGAAGAGTCACTTAAATAAATGCATAACATTAGTAACCAGGAAATCTATTTAGACAAAATGGCTAGATCTTCCTCAAACAATATACCCCTAGGATCTAGAGGTTTATGGGGAGATATTTTCTGTATCCATTGGCTCTCAAATTGGCTGAAAATTCCAATTAGGGTTTGGTCCAAAACAAATATGAGAACTTATTTGCACTTCAATTCAAGTCTTAAAATAGATACTCATGACATATTATTCCATGACGAGGATCCTTTGAATGGGCACTTCGAACCTCTCATTCGTAAGCAATCAACAATGCATTGTACCTTCCAACAAGAAACAAGCAACCTATATGAACAAATGAACCTATGCAGTAAACAAGATAACATGGAAACATGTCTTCTTCCAAGTAAAGAAGATACAAGTGAAATAAAGATATCTTTAGCTAATGCTATAACATCTGATGTAGCAATCGTGACAAATACTGAGGAGGTTGTAATGTTTCATTCATCACATTCCTCAAAGAACAACATTGAAACACAATCTGAAACAAAATGTCAATATGATCAAACTAAATTAAAAACATCTTGTCATTTAAACAAGCACAAGATAGGTTCATCTTTGCATGTGCTTAAGGACATTGCTCGGAAAAATGTTAAAAGGAAAAAAATAGGCATTCAATATAACCAAATTACAATGAAACAACAAGTAGTTCTAGAGAACACAGGAGATGTCAGTGAGACACTGAGATTCTGATCACTGAGAAACTTGAAAAAACATATTAGAACCAATGCACAAACAGAAATGGTAACTTCTTGTCCGTTAGGCAAACAAAAAAAAGTTCTAGAAAACATAGCAGATGTTAGTGAGACACTAAAATTTCGATCACTTAGAAACTTGAGAAAACATATTAGAAACAACAGGCAAACAGAAATGGTAACTTCTCGTCCATTAGGCAAACAGATAAAAGTTCTAGAAAACACATAAGATGTTAGTGAGACGCTGAGATTTCGACCACTTAGAAGCTTGAAAAAACATATTAGGAACAACATGCAAACATAAAATGTAAATTCTTGTCCATTAGGCAAACATAAGAAACGTTTATATTTGCGTTTGCTTAAAATCATTATACGGGAAAAATTGAAAACACTGAAAATAAGACTCGCATTCAACACAACAACAATGAAACAAGAAATAGTCATAGAACACGTGGACTACAATCCATTTGCAACAAGATCAAAGGAGCTTTCAGCATAATCAAAGAAATCAGGAAAATCTAGCCTATCGATTCAGTCAAGATCAACAAACAAATTAACAAAATTATCAAAGTTTGATGAAATATATCAAAGACAAATAAATGACACACCTAATTTCAATTATTCATCATGTGAAAGAACCTTTTCCAAAAGAGACATTTGCTTTGTGGAACATCAAATCAAACAAGGCAAAATTAGATTAGGAAACTATCGACTAGTTTCGTGTTGAAAATCGCTACATTTGTAAACAGTGAAAAAAAGCAATTGAACATGGAACAATTACTAAATATGCAATTCCTGAAAAAAGAAAAAGAAACAATGCCACTAGAACACTCACACAACTCACTGAACTAGAAGAAAGACTAGTTGCATTAAGATTTCCCTTCTTGCAAATAAAAGAAATGGGTCGTCGACATAAGAAGCCGCAACTAGGCTTAACTGGAGGAGTCATCAATGTCCCGACAAATATTTCTAGAATTCAATCTCCATTGCCCTGAACTATAAAAGACACTGACACGATTGTCGTTGTTCTCAAAAAGAGTTTAAGATTCAAAAGTGCTTATGCATTTGGTCAAGTTAACGTTCACAAAGTGATGAAAGTATTAAACCAATTAGGCAAAAGAAGGCTTTACAAGCTCGAGAACACTACCATAGATGACAATTGGAAAGAGGCATTCCTACAAAACCAAGAGGCATATCAAAGTTCAAGTGACATTGATGATAGCGAAGACGATAACCAAGAAAATGATGAACCTGCGATAAAAACATTGGTCCATGGATTCATTGATGCACACACTGTCTATGACCCTGTAAATAAAGAAATTAACATTGCACCTGCTGCCAGATACATGCCATTAGGAATCTTCAGAGATAAGTAATCAGAAGAAATGAGTTTCCCGTCGCTTTTCTATGGCAACACACGCCCAGTTGACATCTCCAAAAACTTTACATATCAAAAGATTTGTCACTGGGAAGTGCTGCATAACAGCCACGATTTTGCTTATCATACTACAAACTTGTTTTATAAAGCAACTCGCATTATCATAAATCAAGTCTTGAATACAATGTGGATTAGAATTAGAAAATGGCAATTGAAAGGTAGAAAACTAGTTGCAAGAGACGTTAAGTCAAAACCAATCCTAGATCGTATTTTAAATTTTGACATTAGGTACATGGAGCTAAAAACAATTCGTACCTCGCCTGACTACCACCAGCAAATACGGAACAAACTCTATTCAATGATTCGACAACTAGGGTCGCCCACTTTCTTTGTCTCCTTTAGCAGTGTCGAGAATCTTTGGGATCCTTTAATGCATGCATTGAGAGACATAAAACAAAATACTAGAAAACCAAACACAAATGAACTTGATGAAAATGAACCTAGCTCGTTAATAAGAAACGACCCTGTTACTTGTGTACGTTACTATAGATCTAGGAGGGACGCACTACATCAATTGATATCTCATGATCACAAGTATTATGGAGAACTCAATGACCACTTCTATGTAACTGAATTCCAAAACCAGGGAAGTGAACATGAACATGGTTTAGTTTGGATAAAATCTGCACCAATCTATGGTCAAAATACAAACATTGAAGTTGAACAATTCGTTGACAATTACTTGTCAACTAATTCATTCCTACTTTCAAAGGAACTTAGATGTATACAACACCATTGTCACACAAAAAGTTGTAGGAAGCATGCAAAGTCTAATTGCAGATTTAATTTCCCAATACCACCCATGAAAGCAACAAAAATACTTGAGCCTCTTGAATTCAATTGTGATAGAACAAAAACACATGCAAAGCTAATCTTTGAAACAATAAATAACACAAGATACAATTAAAATGATACATTTGATAGCTTTTTGGCCAACCTTGGACTAGTACACAATGAATACATACATGCCATCCAATGTACACTAAATCGAACAACACTCTTATTGCAAAGAAAACCAGTTGACACCTGGACAAATAGCTTTGCAAAACACATTCCGGGAATTTGGATTGCAAACAGTGATTCCCATTTTGTACTTGAATCATATGCAAATGCAATGTATTGCAGTTCCTATATCACGAAAGCAGATAAAACACTCACAAGGACTTTTAAAAACATACGTGAAGATCATGTGAAAACAAAATCTGATATCCTAAAGACCATTAGTTCTTTAGGGAAAGTTTTGGTCAACTTGCAACAAATGTCTGCACAACAAACAGTGCATATTGTGTTATCACTTCCACTAAATTGTAGTTCATGAAAGTGTGTATTCATTAACACATCTCCTATGGATGATCGTGCATTTGTTCTTAAAATAAAAAAGGACCTGAAAAAGGAAGCAGATGACCCAGAAGGCATAATGTGCCCATCAATTATTGACTACTATGTTCTACGACCTACCGCTATTGAACTTGTATGCTTAGCAAAACTTTCATCTAGTTATACAAATAAAGGACAAAAACACAGAAAATCAAGTAGACCATATGTCATTTGATCTGTTAGATATAAAAAATACAATGACATTGAAAACCACTCTAGAGAGCAATTAATGTTATACTACCCCTATCGAGTAAGTGAAACTGCAATTAAGCTACATCACACAAGTTGGCAATCTGCATATCTTGCATTTGAATTCCAAAGTCTCCTATTTGAATTAAAATCCCTCCACTTTCTTGCTCATTCCCAAAGGCCAATGTTTTGGCTACCTTTAGTGCCAAACTTCTTATTACCACCCAACCCACATTCGAAGATAACCTCCTATGATTCAGATGTCTGACTTCACTCCTTCCTTTTCTTCCAAGCAAGCCACATCCATCCGGAACACCCGGGCTCGTAGATCCACTTGGCTTCGCCCCGCCCAATCTTGGGTAGTCTCCTCTCATAATAATAAGCAATAAAACTGATTGATAGAAGAGAATAGGACTCGACTGACCTCTTAAGCCAAATTTTGTTCCTTCCTTTATTTCTGTCCCCTAGTTGAGGCAATGAAATCAGATATCGATTATTTGTTGGAGAGAGAGGGAATACAATCTTAGTATTTTCCAGTAGTACGGGTTGACAGCTATATTACATGTATACTTATCTGTGCTTGTACTACAAGCTGGCTATACAAGAAAGAGCATACTGTACAATACAACACCAATTTTGATGCATTTTTGACAGCTTCATTAAGTTGACATCTGCAAGTACAAAGAAATTCCCTGCATCCCTATCATAAAACCCATTTGATCCATCCATACCATGCAACTCTTAGATTCTTTCACATTTGCGCTGTTTTGAATATTGTTCACGGTGCTCTTTTTTCATTGTTTGTTTACAAATTTCTTAATCATCGGAGTTATCAACACGAGTAGCAGTTGCGGACCTTGACAACCTTGCTTGAAAACCCGGGGGGATATGTCAACTATTCTTGAGAGCTGGTAGGAAGTGATTTGGTTCCTTGCTCTACATTTATTGACTTTGGCAAAGACTCTGAATAGATAACTGTGGAGTCAAAGCGTTGTTTTTCATACTATGTTTAATGTATACATCAAGGGGCCTTGTATTTTAAGCTCGTGTCGCATACTGCAGCTTACAACAAGCCCAGTCCTAAGCTGCGTAGAATCCTGCTTTTCCCAGCTCAAGGCAGGGACTTGCTACCATGCAACACCCCTTTTTTATGGATAATAAATGATTAGATGTGAAACAAATTTTCTTTACAATTTACATGGAGCACACCTGTTAGGGAATCTTTATCCTCTTTTGATTCTATTATCACAAGTGAGAAGTTTGTTAAGTAGAGCTAACCACATGGTATTGCATTTTAAAGGACTATTGTGTTTCCAAATATAACCTCATCATCATTTATACTATCCATTAAAAAGAGATTCAACTTGAACAACATGACCATGTTTGAGAATGAATACAATTTTTATGGGTTTCTTTCACAAATACATAAGAGGAAAATAAACATGGATCATGGCTTACTTACATAATTATGCCATTCAACAACATCCAAACCATCTAGGCCTTAGTTCTCTTTCATTTCCATCCTCTTTGGCCCCATTCTTCAGGGGTTTAGGTTTTGGTTTGTGTTAGGGATAAAATACAAGAATTATGAAGGATTTGAACTTGGTACCTAAATAGGTGGGATCCATCACCCGATCCTGACCAAGGATCTTCCTTAATTCCTACTTTCCTTTCACTCCCCACCTTCCACATTGAACAAATAACTGCACGAGTAAAGGCACCAATCAAAGCCTTCCATATAATGGAATATTTTTTTGCAGATTTTCTTGTTCCCTGTACCATTAGTCCATCAAGATTCCTATTGTGTATTTAGATCTCATCACTCTTCCCCATAAGGATAAAATGAAATTAAAAATCCAAAGATTTATAGGTACTAAGAGTTGGTTGAATAAGTAATGTTTTTGTAACACACTCAATTTGCCTAATTTTACTTAAATTTTATTTTCTATTTATTCATGAAAAAACTCCAAAGACATTTGTTGCATGCAATTTTCACTTCCTTTAACCATTAATTTTTGATATAAAAAATTAAATAATTAAAAATTATAAAAAAAATATAAATAATAAATTAAAGCACAAAATGTTATTTAATTTTAAAAATAAAGTTAAATATGTGTACATATAAAAGAGTTAATTAATTGTTATATTAACCACTCTTATGTTCATAGTAATATTTTTGTTTAAAACCAATTGTATTGATTTGTTTTAACATAAATATCTGTATATATGTGTATGATGTTATTAGTAAGGTATGTAGTACATAGTATATCGAAGGTTTTTAACACTTATCTTTATTTTAGGTTGGGATGAGTTTTTTATAAACCATATGGAAGGTTTTTAACACTTATCTTTATTCTAGGTTGGGATGAGTTTTTTTATAAACCATATGAATTTAGGGGAATAAAAATAACCGATTTTCAATACAAGTTATGTCTAATTGAGTTGTGATGTATGTAATTTATTTAAGGTTTTTTTCTAATTATAAAATAATAAGGTGATAATTCATAAAAAATTTGAAATTAAAGACAATGTAAAATATTTAAGTAATATAAATTTTTTAATTCTAAATATGTTGGAAAATAAAAAATAAATAATAATATTTCCATTTTATTTATAATAAAAAGTCATAATTGATTGCAAATGAATCAAATGATATCTTCCTCGCATTAAACATAAACTAATAAGAACTATTAAAAAAAATAACAACCCTATATAATTCTGGGTTGTTATTGAAGAAACCAAGACCATAGCAAGTTAAAGCAAAACTACTTTTAACATAGATAACCAGAAAATATAAACAATATTTTATAACGTCATCAGAAATAATGAATGACAACCATAATAAATTAACAAATTTACCTAGGGTAAAAAACATGATATAACATAATTAAATTGGCAAGCGTATGTTGTTGGATATATGTGTGAACCCGTTATATGCATTCCATTCTCCATTTTTTAACAAGTTCCATTCTTGAGAATTCGTTAACTTGGGTTGCATTATTGCTACGTATGAAATCATTAGAGTAAATAAAAATATTAAAATATAATTTTTTATATATGTATATTAAAAAATTCATTATTTGTGTTTGCTGGGTAGTTAAATTGGAAATGATTATGGAAATGAAGTTTTATTGAACTGGAAGTCTTGGGTTCAAATTTTGTGCTATTCCTGCTTGAGTTGAAAAAATTTTCATGACGAAAATATAATCCTACCAAACTTTAAAAACAAACAATCAGGTAACCTATAAATTTAAAAAATGATCTAATTGATAAACAAAAGCATGTGGAACACTGAAGAATATGGTTGCATAAGGGAATAAGCGTGTACGCGGTTACTATGTTTATTCTTTCAGCACATGACATTGCAAGCATCACACCATTTTAAACAAATGAAAATAGATTACGTCATATTTAAAGCAATAACTGAATAAAAGTCATGCATGAGATTTCTAATTTCTAAACGATTAATGAAAAGAAATTACATCATTTCGAAAGAAATAAAAGCATCAAAGTCTTATTTGAAAATAAATTTTCATCCAAATAGTATTCTAAATAATCCCTTGCAACTTTCACTTTCCATTAGTTTATATAAAGAAATTTGATTTTGCTGGTATATTTTTCATTTTTTTGCCACTTCATGGAAAAGGGGCTTCCTTAGAGAAAATATCTAACGAATTTTTGCAATAGTAACTTTTGTCAAACAAATTTCAAACATGTCAAGAAAATATCTAAAAAATGTTGCCATGGTTGATCAATCTTATCACATAACCTTTATAAATTGCAAGACATTTTAGTTTTTGGAATTGATCATGTTTACGATTTTCCAAGTCTTTCGAAACCTCTTCCGTATGTGCCCAAAACCATGAGTCCTGATGGAGGGATGTTAGCTTTGTGCAATCGCTTTGAACCATCAATGCTTTCCTCTTCTTCCATCCATTTCCATCAATGCTTTCCTCTTCTTCCATCCATTTCTCAAGAACTTTATAGCAATTTGGTTTTACATCTGAAAGGTAGTTTCCCTTACCCTCAGACATACGATAATAATGTCTAATATCAATAGGCTCCACATGTCTTCTATAGGAAGTGCCAACGTTTATCCACATCTTCTCGATTGGAAATGACTTGGCAGCTGATCATGTCTCTTTCATATTTTAATAATATTATACCAAAATCCAATCAGTGTGCAGTGCTTTTGTAGTGAGAAGGGGATCCATTCCCCTTGGATTTGTGTAAGGAAATAGGGAATTTCTCTAATTGTTATAAGATTAATTTCTCATGGATTTTGCAAGGAAATATGAAGTTGGATGAGGTCAGGAAGTAGGAGAAGAGTTTTGTGGTGTAGTGTGTACTTCCAAATTGAAGCAAGACATTGTTTGTTTCGCTTTCATATATGAATTAATAGTAGCAAATGGATTTTTTCCATTTGGGTTCCTCTTTAAAATCACTTTGTTCCTTGTGTTTTCATGGTTTCCTATTATTGCATATGTTTTTATCGTGTCTTGTCTTTTTCTTTCTCAATAATAGTAGAAGATATTTATATTTCTTGATTTCAATTTGATTTCATTAACAATAGTGAATTTCTTCCTATTTCCTATTTCTACAAAAGGGGTTTCAATCTAAAATTAGTAAATAAATTTTAGAGAAAAAAAGATTGTAATCAACAAACAAATTACAAATTATATAATTGAAAAGCTTTAAAAAAACATGCATAGCTAAATTGATGCAAGAGTAAAACAAAAGGAAAGGTATGAGAATATTGTGGATGTTCTGAGATCTCAAAAAGAAAGTTATTGTTACATTTTAACTTACAATAGTTTTTTCTATTATGTTTTAAATGCTTTAGGAAAATTTAATTTCTTATGAATAATGTTAATTTTTTAAAATTTAAATTTTTTTAATTTTATTGTTTATTAATTTAAAAATAGTATTATAAAAATATCCTCTATAAAGTTCTATTAAGATCTTGAGATACCACTATTAATTTAGTGTGTTATTAAGACAACTCTTACATGTTTAAGTGATTAGTTCAATTCTCTACTATAATTTTTAACGTGCTTTATATTTAACCATAATGTAATTCTAATCCACATTCAAAAAACTTATTATTTATGAAAATATATTTCATTATAATTTCATATAAAAAGACAAAAAATTAAAATGTATAAAAAAAATTCATGCTAACAAAAAAAATGTATATTTAAAACCCAAACCCATACTAAGAAATCAATAACATGTTTTAAGTGTAAATAGAAATAACATTATACATGACACTAAATCGACCACGCAAACCAAACCATTGACAAAACATTTAAATAATATTGAAATTGTGTGGTATAATTTGTACGAGTAAACTATAATATATTTATATCTATTATAAATATTTCTTGCGAATAATAGTGTAGGCTTTTATCATCAAAGATTTTACTTTTTATGCAGGAAAATTTATTATAATTTAGTTTTTAAAATAAT
>APFE030635396.1:0-11146 GCA_000404065.3 Pinus taeda
GGGCATGTTGGGTCCTATAATACTAGTGATTACCCCATTACTATTGTAGTTATACCCCTTATTAATATTGTTGTGCCCCTATTGCCCCCATATTGTTATTACTGTGCCCCATAGAATCCCTCTATTGTTATTTTTGTGGCTTATATTATTATTGTTAGGTCGGCGGGGTTATATTGTGACTCCTTAGACTCCTATATATAGAAAGGAGGTTTTGTCATTTGAATCATCCAAGAATTGTTCATTATGTAATGTAAAGGAGGTTGCCCCCTCGAAGAGGCTGAATTCTAAGGCGTTGATCTATCTTTTCTTGAGCTGGTTTCATAACATGCAACACCTACTCACCTACCCATGTAGCGTCCTCCAAAAGGTCCTTCCATTTGACCAAAAAAATCCCTGATGGTTCTACTCCTGAGCTTACTTTCCCTTGTCTCCAAGATGGCTTCTGGCACCAGCGCTAGATGCCCCTCATCATCCAATGGTGGGAGCTTTGTAGTGCCTGTGACTTGTTTCCTAAGCGCCTTTTTCAGGCATGAAACATGGAAAAGGTTATATACTTTTCTCCCTTGCAGAAGCTCCAACTCATAGGCTACCTCCCCAACATGTCTAGACACTCTTTAGGGCTCATAGAATCAGGGCTTAAGTTTTTTGGCCCCCTCCCGCTTCAATGATGATTGTCGGTATGGTTGAAGACACAAATAGACCATGAGTTACACATAATTTTGTCGCCATTAGGCAAATGACCATCAGTCTGGATCTTTTGCTATCCATCAAAGTGTTCCAAAGCATCCCCCTGGAAGGCTATAACCTAAACAATCCCAAAGAGAATGAAATTTCTAGATTACAAGGCCCAAAAACCTATTTTTCATTGCTTGTGCAGTTCCCAAGCCAGTTTCTGTGTATTCGCAGACTTGACCATTAAAGTCGGCCCAAAAATGTTTTATGTTACACTATGGACAGAGCACGACTCAACACATGTAAAAAATAAAAAGTAAAATCTAGAAGCTTTGTTGGGCGAATCTTTCCAAACTAAAAGCTTTGAGTTGATGCTTACTCAAGCCTGATCCTTCTCATCATGGAGCTAATTCCCTCTTCGTGGATCCCCTATCCCACCATTTCAGGATCTCATCCCATAGGAAGAGGATCTCAAACCTCCTCCTCTTGGCCTATAAATCAATCACAGGCCAAAGAGTTGAAGAGGACCAATAAAGGTAGGCTTATGCTGCAGAAATAGGGCTAGAAGGCTTTTCATCCAAGGAGAAGGTTGGAGATCATGGGAAGAGGCTTGTGACATCAAGGAAACCAAGTTGTAAGTTTGTTCTCCTTTCAATTAAATACAAAGCAATTGTTCTTTCCTAATTATGTCCTTTCTGATGTTATTTGTAAGATTCCTTCATCACTCACATGGTTTATAACTGGTTATTGGTTCAACTTATGATGTATGCTGAGTTAAGAACTTCATTTACCTTTAATTGTATATGCTAGATGCTTTGATCCTTTGTGTGTTTCTGTCTATGCAAATCTCATTTGGAACATCATGGAGAAGCTGTGGAAAGCACTGGAACAACCTCTAAAGCATCGAGGAGAAGTCGATCGTGGAAGCCACTGAAAGGACTTCAACAAGCACTTTGTTAAATCGGTAAGTGATTCTTCATATATTACTTGTTTCAATCAGTGATAAGCTAAGGAAATGTAGCAATTCTTTTCTCGTTTGTTACTAGGTTTCATTTGAGATGTAGGGAGATCTGTCTTGTCCGCAAGAAGGATTAGTCTGCCTAACAAATTGGCGACTCCATTGGGGAACATCTCATTCTTCATCATCTCCTTGTTTTGAGTTTGGAACCTTTTCTCATAGCCCTTTTTGAGTGTCTGAAAGTTATCAAGAGTTTGGATTTTGTGATTTGTTTGGTTTTATTTTATTTTTTTCTAAAATTTTCCAAAGTGCACTCTTCGTCTTTAGCCACAGAGTGTATATCTGCGCACTGAGCCTATAGCAACAATGTGTATGGCCACTGGATCAAACTGTTGCCTATGCACATACCTAAAAAATTTTAAAAGTTGACTTTTCCTTTCACTAAGTCCAGGAACTTTTGTTTTTTAATGCTTGATTACACTTGTTTACACCTTCAAAGAGTCTCTGTCAATTTGATTGGGTGTTTTGAATTTTCTTTTTGAGAAATTCGTAATTTGATTTCCTTTGATCATTACTCAGAGGTTTGCCTCAGTTTCTTAACAATTGTGTCTAAGTGTTAATTGGCTCTGAGTGTCATCGTTTTTGATATTTGGAATTTTGACCCAACTTCCTTTACTTACACTTGATTGTTGCTTTAGTTACATTGGTGAAGGAAAATAGTTTTGTTGTTCTTTTGCTGATTTGGAATCATCTTGTGTTTTTTTTGAAGAATTCTCTATAGATTACATTTGCATAGTTAGAATTTTCATTCTCATAACATGAACGGTAATTGTGTATAGATTACATTTGCATAGTTTTCAAGCAAATTGTGCATAGATTACATTGCATGGTTTGGCACTTAGGGCTTTGAATTGCATTGGAAAATTAGAAGTGGTGCATTCTGGAGTTAATATTTTAAAGAATAACCTCGCGCCTTACTTTAGCTAGAATTCATCGAAATGAAAAGATCACAATATCATGTTTGATTGCATTAAGGTTTTGGGTTAGGTCATAACACACACCAGTTTCACATCCATTTACCCATTGAGTAAGTAACAACTTTAAAAATAGCGCTAATAAAATCAATTAGAATTTTTATTATTTTAGGGCTCTTTCCACCTACATTAGATCAGGTTGTAGGGCTTTGGAATCTTTGGAATAGGGAAGTGAGTTAATTTTCCAAAGCTGTAAACAAACACTAGAATCTTGCGATAGGGAGTAAATCCATTTATTATAGTTTGACTCTGGGAAGCTCCCCTAACAAAGGAGTTAAGCACAAGATCATATCGGACCCAATGGAGAGATCCACCCCACTTCATTGGTTATGATAGAGTGATTTACACGTATTAAAAACAGTGTCGAAAGGTACTTGGGAGTCACTTGGAAATAAACCTCAGATTAACCATGTTGAGGAACTTTCAAGGGGATTGAGCTTTGTTATTCTGCCTTTGCGTGTACGTTCTATTTGCAACTGTCTCCCCAGGTTAAATTGTCATAAGTGGTAACCTTAGAGACCATACTTGTTGAAATTTCTAATTCTAACCCGTTAGAAATTCGTCTTGCACTATCTGGTTTATTTCACCTACTTGTTTGATTTCTTAACAAGTTATTTAACCATATAAAAACTGAAAATAAAAACAAATGCAATCTCAACCATCTACAGATCATCAACTGAAAGAATAGACAAACACACAAGGGACACTGTTATTTTTTAACAATCGTCCCCGAAAAAACCCAACTTGGGAAAACCGGTGCAGTAGTTCTGGGCGTTTTATTATTAAGTAGCTTTCTTGAAAACAAATAGGGTGTCAAACTGGCTCACCCAACAGAGATATCTATCTGGCAGTAATACCTCTCTTCGGAAGCAGATATTCAGTAAGTCTGCTCCACGAAAATCTCTCTGACACTTCTCTGAAGCTCTGCATCAGCCCTCCTAGCCTCTGCGTCACTCAGAAGCCCCCTACGTCAGCCTTCTGCTGCTATATGTTGGCTCTCTAGCCTTCTGCGTCACCCACGCAGGCCCTTCTGCGCGGTCACTCTGGCCCTCTGCATAGCTCTTGTTGGCTCTATGTAGCCTTCTCTGCCTCTGTGTTGGTCCTTCAGCACAATCTCTGCCTCTCTGCTATGCACTCACTGCCCCTCGCTGCAACTCAGATCACTTGTTTGATTTCTCTCAGCAAACCCCGCTCTAGAAAATCGAACTGACTGATCAATCTTGGTGTATCTCCAACTAACCCTCAAGCCTCCTCTTATACTATATCTATTGAGTCTTCAATGGCCAAGATTAAATCTCTAATCAATGGCTAAGATCAGATTTGGCTAGATCCATGTCATTTAGAACCTTCTCACCCAGTTTTATATTAATACTCATTAATATTTTTATTTTCCTAAGTTTAGACTTAGGAGCTCATTAAAAATATTAATTATTTTAATATCTCTTTAATCGGGTGGAATTTCCCCAAACCATTTCTGGGTCTTGGAGATCTCATGTGCTTCATCCTCTCCACCAATTTTCATGGCTAGAGCACATCCGATGCTACCCAAAATCAGCAATAAACTTAGGCCTATTACCCAAGGTGACGACGGAGGGGAAGTCTCTACTGTACTTGGAACAGACATTGGCTAGGCTCACTTGGGCCTTTTTGGAGGGCATTCTTCACTCAAGATGGCATAAGTGAAGTTACTTGCATCAGATCGTGTACATTAAGCAGTTTGTCAGCATAACTGGTTCTACTCGCTCAATCTATATCCACTTTTCACATTGATCTCTGCGACATTGGATTTCATCACCAACTAGTGATTTCGCTGTGAAAAAATTGTTTGCATCCTTTGACTCCCTAGATTTAATAGCGTATGCTATTTGCTTGTTTTTACTTTTTACAGACCTTAGGTGTGGATTGCGAATATTATTTAAGTTGGTAATAAATCTATCTAAGTTGAA
Organism: Pinus taeda; assembly: GCA_000404065.3. Lineage (NCBI taxonomy): Eukaryota > Viridiplantae > Streptophyta > Pinopsida > Pinales > Pinaceae > Pinus > Pinus taeda. Next base: position 4,611 of record APFE030635396.1, read on the forward strand.
TATAATGGCAACAATGCCAGAAGTTACCGATAAAGGAACCACTTTTAATGGAAATCCTAGTCCTTTTCCTGACTTTGTAAATGTTGGTCCTCCTTATATGGCTACGTTGTCGCTTCCTGGATTCACGATAAGTTTACCGGTGTGGTTGTTTTCAGCTTATTTAATCCCAAATACCTAAACTGTACCACCTCAACCAAGTTCACCATCTCAACATCACCAACGTCATGTTGACCCTTTACCTTCTTCACCCAACATGTCCTCCTCCGTTTCTTCTTCCTCACTTGGTAAAGTCCCTAAGGCTAGTAGCCAGGTGACTAAGAAGAAGAAGAAGAAGCAAGATAAGAAAGAAGTCAACTAACCAACCATGGTTGTAAGTATTGGTTATGTCGAGGAAACTTCCAACATGCATCGCAAGCCCAGATACCCTTGCAAGCTTTGTAAGGGTGACCACTTCCTTATCAATTGTCCTAGCATTCCTTGTGAAAATTTCCAACACGAAATTCTACTGTAGTAACTGATTTATTTCTCCTGCTTATCTTCCACAATAAGTTATTTACAAAACCCTTCAGTAAACATTAAAATAAATTCTACTGCAGTTATCACATAATAGCATAGAGAAAATAACAGTGATATACAATCATAAGAATCAATCACATCAACACAATTATTTTTGTACAATTGTCCTCGGAAAAACCCAATGCGGGAAAACCGGTGCAATAGATGAGGGTTTATTTACTATTCTTCAACAAAAATCTCTTTTACAAGGAATGTTTTTGCAGTACATAGACAAACCTTCAAGAAAACACCTGAGATAATTTTCCTCCTCAACTAGGAGAAATTCTAACACCCCAAAGACCCTCTAGCCTTCACTGCATCACCAATCCATCATTTGCGTGAGGACTGCATGAGAACTGCATCCCTGCTTGTATTGTCTCTCAAAGATCTCCCTCTTTGCTATCTCTCTGAGGCACTGCATCACCTCTTCAGTCTCTAACTAATGCTAAAACCCTCCTCTTCCTTCACCCTGCAACTCTCCCTCTGAAATTGAACTTCTTCTCCTTGAGAATCGATTTCCCTCGGGTTCCTGAGTATTTGCCCAGTGTGTCTCCAAGTGACTATCAAGTCTTCTCTTATACTTTTCCTATTAATGAATCAACGGTCGAGATGAAGTCCCTAATCAACAGCTAAGATTAAAACAAACTTGATCCTCGTCTCTTAGAAGCTTCTCACCCATATCTTTATTAATACCCATTAATATTTTTTTTTCCTAAGTTTAGACTTAGGAACCCCATTAAAAATATTAATTATTTTAATACCTCATCATCCGAGAGGAATTTCTCAAAACGATTTCTGGGTCTTGGAGATCTTATGTATTCTAGCCCCTCCACAAAATTTCGGAGCTAGATCACATCCGATGCTACCCAAAATCAAAACTCCCCCTTAGAGAGGAATGTGCTCTAGGCTCTAGCAATGCTCCCCAATAAAAGCATCACACTGATCCATGACATCGGTCCTCTGTGCCTGCGGCCCCTCATCTACTACACTGCTACCCATGACACTGCAACTGTCACTGCTACATCTGTACTGTAGCTCCCTCTGAATATGCTACATCATGCTGCCCATAGCACTGCCACTGCAACTCCTTATACTATCCACTTCTACTACTAAAACGGATTCTTAACCATCCCCATCTTCTCCCTAAAATAAACAAACTTTGTTCTTCCTAGAGCCTTTGTGAGAATGTATGCCACCTGTTCTCCTGTCGGGGTGTACCTCAACTGTACTTCCCCTCGTTGGACACAGTCTCTGATAAAGTGACACCTGATGTCAATGTGCTTCGATCGATCATGAAAAACTGGATTCACAGAGAGCTTGATGCAACTCTAATTATCACGCAAAATATTGGTCACTTCCATCCTTCTCCTGAATAGATTCACAAGCAATTTCCTAAGCCATATGGCTTCACACAAAGTTGTGCTAGCTGCCATATATTCAACTTCAGCTGAGCTCAGAACTACGGATTTCTGTTTCCTACTACACTAGGAGGTCATTCCCGATCCAATGTTGAAACAGCACCCAGAGGTACTTTTCCAATCTACTGAACTTCCAACCCAATCTGCGTTAATGAACCCACTCAACTTGATGTCATTGCCTTCAGTGTACAATAGTCCATGCTCGACTGTTCCTTGTATATATCTGAGAACATGCTTTGTTGCTACATAGTGTGCCCTCTTTGGTTCCACCATGAACTGACTGAGGGTGTTGAAAACGTAACAAATATCTAGCCTGGTATTGACCAAATACATCAGGGACCCTATGAGCTACCTGTACAAGGTGGGATCGACTTCTTTATCTTCGGATGCATCAATCTTCTTCTAGTTAGTAATCATTGGAGTAGCCATAGGTCTACAGTGTTGCATTTTTAATCTTTTCAAAATCTCTGTAGTGTATCTCCCTTATCCAAGGAAAATCTCACCCTTCTGCTACCAAACTTCCAACCCCAGGAAATAATGCATCCGTCCCAAATCCTTCACATCGAATTTTGTAGCTAGGTTTTCCTTGCAATATTTGATGAGCCTGGATGAGCCTGTCAAAAAAAGATCATCCACATATAACACCAGAATTAGAGGCTCATTCTCTACAACCAGATCGTAGAGGTTAGGATCTGTGTCACTCTTGACGAATCCCATCTTCTACAAGTAACCATCAATCTGACCATACCATGCTCTACGTGCCTGTTTAAGCCCATACAGGGCTTTCTTCATCCTGCATACATGAGATTTCCTCTCATGTGTCTCAAAACCCTCTAGTTGTTCAATGTATACTTCTTCTTCTATCACCTCGTTCAATAACGCAATCTTGACATCCATCTGGTGAATCTCCCACCCCATCTGTGCTGCAAGGGATATCACGGATCTAATAGAAGTATACCTAGCTACTGGGGTGAAGGTTTCTTCATAGTCCATCACTTCCTTCTGAGCATACCCCTTGGCCACAAACCTGGCTTTGTATTTTTCCACACTGCCATCTACAGCGTATTTGACTTTGTAAATCCATCTTGAACCTAAAACTAACTTGTCCAGAGGCCTAGGTACTACTTCCCAGACATCATTGACCATTATGGAATTTTATTCCTCCACCATATCATCTACCCATACTTGATGCTGAATGGCCTCTTGAAAACTAGAGGGTTCTCCAACTTGAACCACCAAGGCTTGGTATCTGTCAGGCTGTCTACGCTCCCTTTTCTCGTTCATGGGCGCACCAACGAAATCCTGTGCATCCCGTAGTATCTGTCGAAGTTCCCTACTCGTTCTTCCACTAGTAGTGGGTATATCTAACTGCTCTTCCTCTTCCTGAGACTCCACCTGTTGCGATACCTCCGGAGTTTTATCATTAGGGGAAATACTGGTGTTGGTTTCTATTGGTCGAAGTGGTTGGACCAATGGATCATCCTTAGACTGCTCTTCGGAAGGCATTTCTCGGGATTTCCTGAAAGCTTTGTCCTCCATGAACTTTACATACCGTCAAATTATGATCTTCCTATTCCCCGGAAGATAGACCGTATATGCCTCAGCATTCTCGCTATATTCCACAAGATACCATTTTTTTGCAGTTTGATCTAATTTCTTCCTCTTTTCTTTGGGTACATGGCAATATGCCAAACTCCCAAATATCCTGAAATGACTCACCTCGAGCTACTTACCGGTGAAGACACTCTCCAGAGTAATCGTACCTAATGCCCTGTGAGGAGTCCTATTTTGAACATAAACTGTCGTGTTGCATGCTTCTACCCATAGGAATTTGGGCATATCCTGATCATACAACATCTCCCTGGTTGCTTCAACAATAGTCATGTCCTTCCTTTCTGCCACTCCATTCTGCTTCGGATTATAGGGAGTTTGTCCACTCTCTTTTGATGCCTTCCTTTGCGCAAAAATCAATGAAGTCCTTGTCAATGTATTCTCCATCATTGTCTAAGCGCAACACTTTTATCCTCTTTCCTGTTAGATTCCCAAGTAAAGCCTTGAACTCTTTGAATTGACTAAAAACCTCATCCTTGGTTTTTAGAAAGTAGATCCAAGTCTTTCTGGAATGGTCATCAATGAAGGTGACGAAGTATTCGGCACCACTAAGAGCTTTTGTGGACATGGGTCCGCAGATATCTGAGTGTATCAATCCAAAACACTCTTAGCCCTATTGTTACTCCTAGAATAAGCCGCTTTGGCGTACTTGCCTAGTGCGCACCCTCTGCATACATCGTCTCGTTTGGTAGTTAACTTTGGAACTCTTGTGACAGTTCTTTCCAGAATTCTTAAAGCCCCATGGTGTAAGTGTCCCATCCTCATGTGCCATAGTTCATTCAAATATTTTTCCCCATTGCTGCCTATTAGTGCCATTGGAGATTTTAGCTGTAACATATATAGCCTGTTACTTTTGACTCCAATTTGAGCCTTCTTTTTCCAACTCGGGTATTTGACATATAACTTCTTCCCAATGAAGAAAACATCATAGCCTTTGTTTTGTAGTTGAGATACAGAGAGTAAGTCCATCCCCAATCCTGGCACATGCAACACATTGGTCGCTTGAAGCTGATCCCCTACTTTTGTTTGAAAGACTAGAGTACCTCTTCCTACGAGGGTACATTTTGACATATTTCCCAAGTTGATTTGCAAGTTCATTACCTGATAATTTGAAAAACATTCTCGTATTCCTGACATGTGTGCAGAAGCTCCATTATCAATATACCAAACCTCAGAGGAGGCAGAACTTGCTAAGAAAGCGACTTCTTATTCTAGTCTGGAAGCTAACATAGAATAATTGTGATCCATGTTCTTCGTGCTTTCTCGTTTCCCTGGAGAACTGTGTGAGTCCTTCAGAGTTGCTACCTCGGCATTATGCTCCTAACTCATAGCAAATTCTCTAATCCTGTTGCTCGATCTTTGCTCTGATACCATGTGAAAAATTCTAACACGAAATTCTACTGCAATAACTGATTTATTTCTCCTCCTTATCTTCCACAATAAGTTATTTACAAAACCCTTTAGTCAACATTAAAATAAATTTAACTACAGTTATCACATAATACCATAGAGAAAATAATAGTGATATACAAGCATAAGAATCAATCACATCAACACAGTTATTTTTGGACAATTGTCCCCGGAAAAACCCAATGCGAGAAAACCGGTACAGTAGATGAGGGTTTATTTATTATTCTTCAACAACAATCTCTTTTACAAGGAATGATTTTGCAGTACATAGAGAAACCTTCAAGAAAACACCTGAGGTAATTTTCCTCAACTAGGAGAAATTTTGATACCCCAAAGCCCTCTAGAGTTCATTGCATCACCCCTCCATCATCTACGTGAGGACTGTGCCATCTGCGTGAGAACTGCGTCCCTACCTGCACTATCTCTTAGAGCTCTCCCTCTGTGCTGTTTCTCTGAGGCACTGCGTCACCTCCTCCTCAATCTCCAACTGATGCTGAAACCCTCTTCTTCCTTCACCCTTGCAACTCTCTCTCTGAAATCGAACTTCTTCTCCTTGAAAACTGATTTCCCTCAGGTTACTGAGTATTTGCCCAGTGTGTCTCCAAGTAACTCTCAGGTCTTCTCTTATACTTTTCCTGTTGATGAATCAACGGCCAAGATTAAGTCCGTAATCAATGACTAAGATTAAAATAGACATGATCCTCGTCTCTTAAAAGCTTCTCACCCATATCTTTATTAATACCCATTAATATTTTTATTTTCCTTGTTTAGACTTAGGAACCCCATTACAAATATTGATTATTTTAATAACTCATCATCCGAGTGGAATTTCTCCAAACGATTTCTGGGTCTTGGAGATCTCATGTATTCTAGCCCCTCTACAAAATTTTGAAGCTAGATCACATCTGATACTACCTAAAACCAACACCCCTAAGGTCTTGGAAGTATGGTCTAAAAATTCTTATCAACTTATTGTTGATCCATCAACCAATGATTGTCAGGTTCTAGGGAAAAAGCATAAAGTTAGGTTTCCTTATAGGTTATGCAAAGGGATTCATCATAGTCACCTTGGCCCTCATATGGATGAAGCCTCAAAATTGTTGGAAAAACTTACTGTTTCACAACAACAACAACAATTGGTTACGTAAACTTTCTCCCAACCTATCGTCAGTGACGAACTGATTGATCCAATTCCAAATACAGTCTGTGGAAATTTCTAAGTCTGACACATTAGAAATCCCTACTGCATTATCTGGTTTATTATCTCCTACATGTTCCTTCCATTAACAAGTTCTTTATTAATATAAATACCAAAATAAACACAAATGCAACCTTCACACATATACTGATTAGCAACTAAAATAAACTAAGACAACACAAGGGACACCGTTATTTTTGGACAATCGTCCTCGGACAAATCCAATGCGGGAAAACAAGTGTAGCAAATATGAGGGTTTTAATATTATGCAGTTTTTTGAATACAACTATGTTAAACACACATGGTGAGCGAGAACAAATAGGAAAGATAAAGCATGCATTACA
>APFE030635401.1:0-27626 GCA_000404065.3 Pinus taeda
CCTATGCATACATCTTCTATTACTGGTTGCAAATATTTTTTGCTTATTGTAGATGATTTCAGTAGAAAGATGTGGGTGTATTTTCTAAAATATAAATCTGATGTATTTAGTATCTTTCAGAAGTTTAAATCCTTAGTTGAAAAAGAGTCTGGTTGTAATATCATAACTCTTAGGACATATAACGGGTGGGAATTTTGTTCTTCTGCTTTCTCCAACTTCTGTGAAACTCATGGCATCAAACGTCAGTTAACTACACCCTACACTCCTCAGCAGAATAGTGTTGTCGAACACCGCAACCGTACGGTTTTTGAAATGGCTCGTTCCATGTTACAACACAAGAATGTTTCGAACAAATTTTGGGCTGAAGCAGTATTTACTGCTGTCTATCTTCTTAACCGATCAGCTACTCAGGCTATTAAGGGGAAGACTCCTCAAGAGGTTTGGTCTGGTCGTAAGCCTAAGATCAGTCACCTCAAAGTATTTGGCTCAGTTGCATATGTTTGGATTCCAGTTTCTAAGCGCTCTAAGTTGGATTCCAAAAGCCAGAAACTCATGATGACAGGGTACAGTGATCATCACAAGGCCTATAGGTTGATAGATATAGCCACTGGTCATCTTAGCTTCAGTCATGATGTAGTATTTGATGAAGACAGAGGATTCTTTCAGTCTCCTCCTTCTGAGTAGTGTTTTGAGCATCAGCCTCATAATGTTCTTTCGGTAGGTCCACCTGATGGGAGGGATGATGCAACATCAATATTTGTTGATGCGCTACCTGAGCTTCCTCTGGAAAATAACCCTCCTCTTGCTGCTCCTATTGTTCTTGAGCTTTCTCCATATCCTCCTGATATTGGTTCCTCTACTCTCCGGCCAAAATGATGGGCTAAAACCATTGGTGATCTCCGAAATAATGAGCTCCTTGAAGGTAGAACTTCTAGACATAAGAGCAAACAATAGTCTACAGTAAATTTTGCTCTTATGGCTAACCTGCACAATATTTTTGAGCCTCAAACCTATTTAGAGGCTAAGGGTACACCTGAGTGGGAACAGGCTATGGAAGCTGAATTCTAGACTCTTCAGAAGAACCACACTTGGACCCTTTCTGATCTTCTTGCAGGGAAAAAGCCCATTAGCTGCAAATGGGTGTATAAAGTGAAATACAAAGCAGACGGAACCCTAGACAAGTATAAAGCTCGCCTTGTTGCTCGAGGGTTCTCACAGAAGGAAGGCATTGACTATGAGGAGACCTTTGCTCCTACAACCAAGATCAGTACCATACGGCTTGTCCTTGCCTTAACAGCTCAGTTCAATTGGAAAGTCCATCAGATGGATGTAAAGAGTGCTTCTATGAATGGTGATTTACAGGAAGAAGTCTACATGACGCAGCCTCCAGGATTCAAGGTTTCCGGTCAAGAACAGAAAGTCTGTAGATTAGTCAAAGCACCCTATGGTTTGAAACAATCTCCTCGGGCTTGGTACATGAAAATTGAGCAGTACCTCACAGATCATGGTTTTCAGAGAAGTCCATCTAATGCAAACTTGTATATCAAGCATACTGGTGATGATATTATGTTTGTGGTTGTCTATGCGGATGACCTTATCATTACTGGCAGCGCAACACATTTGATCCATGGGATCAAACAGGATTTGTGCAGCAATTTTGATATGACAGATTTAGGACTCCTTCATTACTGTTTGGGGGTTGAAGTCTGGCAGACTGAGAACAACATCTTTCTCTCTCAGTCCAAGTATGGCAGAAATCTTGTGGACTGATTCAAAATGCAGGATTGCAAACCAGCCACGACTCTTATGGAACCAGGGCTCAAACTTTTAGCTCAGTCATCCTCACCCCTTGTGGATGAAACTTTATTCAGGAAATTAGTGGGCAGCTTCATCTACCTTACTGCCACTAGACCTGACATCAGTTTTGCAGTGAGCTACATTTCCCGCTTCATGTTGGCTCATAAGGCTGATCATTGAATAGCAGCGAAGCGTGTGCTGCGTTATGTGCGTGGCACTCCTAATTATGGACTTCTGTACACTCGAAGTTCTGATCCTATACTCAGTGGTTACACAAATTCTGACTGGGCCAGTTCGGTTGATGACCGTAAGTCTACAGTTGGGTATGTGTTTAATCGAGGATCCGGTGCTGTCACCTAGACTAGTAAGAAGCAGCAGGCAGTGGCTCTCTCCTCAACAGAAGCAGAGTATCAGGGAGCAGTTAAGGCATCTTGTGAGGCAGTTTGGCTTCGACGTATGCTTGCGGATATGCATGTTTTCCAGACAGGTCCTACTCCCTTGTTCTGTGATAATCAGGGAGTGCTCAAACTTTCCAAGAATCCAATCTTTCATGAACGAACAAAACATGTAGAAACCCGTTGTCACTATATTCGCCAGCTTGTTGAAGATGGATCCGTTCAGTTGCGATATGTTCCCACAACGGAGCAACCCACCGACATCTTCACTAAGCCTCTTGGTCCTGATAAGTTTGTAAAATTCAGAGGGTCTATCGGTGTTGTAAATAGATTGAGCATTAAGGGAGAGTATTAGAATAATGCTATTTAGTATTTAATGCTCATTCTTATTAGCTGTTTCTATTTAGCAGTTTCTTAGAAGAAACTGGTTGTTTCTATTTCCTAATAGAAACTTGATGTTTCTATCTCTGTAAATATTTCTGTATTACTTATTGAGCTTCATTTGCTCATGTAAATCAATTCAATCCATTCATTGATTATATTCTTGAAGTTGTTTCTTTTAGTTAGCAGTCACAAGAATCTCCCATGGACTTTCATAAATGGTTGACAATGTTGACACTTGGAAATAGTTACTTGGACTTAGTCCTTTCTAAAACAATAATCTTTTCCATCCTATCATCTCTTGCTAGTATGGGGTGGCATCTGCTGATGTGGATAGACAAAGACTGCAGGGAAGATCTACAACTTTTCCTTTAGGTTTTCACTCTCATCAACAGTAGGACAAGTATCCAACCATTGTATAGATGCCAAACTAGCCACCAAAGTGCTTCAGATGAGAATCCCTCATTTTGCTTTGTGGATGCTGCATGAGAATCCACATATATTACCACACTGGCTGTCTTTGCTAATATGTATCAGTGAAGTCTACGACATGTTTTGCTACCCTATGTAAGCAATTATTGCTGATGACAACCTTTATTAGCTATGGCAAATATGTCACAAATGCTTGTAACAATCACATAGCAGCCTTCTTTACAACTGATATATATATATATATATATATAGATTTGTTGGCCTTGCTACCACTTGTGTTGTTTCCTACTCCATCAAGTTTTAGGGAATCTAGCTTTTAAGGTCTTATGTCTTCTTAATATTCTCATGAACTCAAGCCTTAGAAATATAACCAAGAAGCGTACAAATGTGATAAGCACAAACTAATGCTAGCAGCTATAAGCCCCAACAAGAATGGTGAATTTAGTTTTAAACCCAGGAAAATCTAGTAAAATTAATTAAAATGTAAGAATATTTAAAGTGGTCATTATGTAGATTGTTTCTTATTCACTACAAAATTTGGAGCCTTGGTTAAATCTCTTATCTGATCTCTAGAAGTCATATTTTTAGTGTCTAACTTCAGCAGATTTCCAAGTTAGAGTTTTCTTTGATTAATTGTTGATTCGTTGCATTTTTTGTTATGGCCATCCATATCTCCTATAATTATGGAAAGATTGCTTAGATGTGTCCTGCTATCATCTAATATTTCAGGTCTACCTCTATTTCATTTTGTTATGTGATGCATACAAAAAACTGCCAGTGCATTTTGAAAATGGAGAGGACATATAGAGAAATTTGTATTTGTGCCTTTGATTGTTCTTGTTTTATTTAATGCCTTGGTGACTGCGTCGAATTTAACAAGGTCTTTCCTCCTTGAAAGAAGACTCTAAGCATTAACCCTTTTTTAATCCTTTGAAGGCACCTTCCAGTGGACAATTGCAAAAGTACACATTCAATACAGAGGACATAAATCAGGTTTGCTGTGAATCTAGATGGCTCTTTTGTGTAGTGCAAGAATTTAGGTTGTAATGGGGAACAAATACCATGCTATTTTCATGCTGATCTAATGATTTTTGTTTTGAATTTATGTAAACAATGATCCAGAACTAGATCTTAGATGACTGAAAGCTTCCATTAAAGTAATAATATCTGAGCTATTTTTAGTAAAAAAAACTTCTTAATTGTTGGTTTCTTTTTTTGAATGAAAATTGTGTGGTGGAAATAGTGTTTGACCTTGTTGAGTAAATATAATTTATTCATAACAACCTTCAAGAGTTAATGGTGGAGCTGGATCTATATATCACAATGAGATAAACATACCAATGTTTGAAGATAGTAGCAGAGGTTAAAATGTTGAGATGTGTTGACATGCAACAGATTGACAACTGTCTTAGGTTATCCAGACTCATCAAAGAATAACAAAGTTATCAAGAAAGCATTTTCTCCTTTGCCTGATAATACTGATCACATATGCACCATTAGTTGGTTTATGCTTAACATTGGTGATATTTGAGTGTTGAAGAATTTCCCTCTTATTTGTCAAAACTGTTATTGATGATATGGAACACGCATGGTTTCCAAAATGGCTATGGGTATTATAAACATTTCTAAATATTTAGGAAATAGCAAATGTAATGTACCCCAAACCCCTCTATTCTGATCTCGAAGTGATGGGGTACCTCAAAAACAGTGAGTTACACTACTCATGCATTTTAATGTGGAATTAATGCAAACAGTAGAACATCAATCATAATGAGCACTTATAATAAAAACCAATGCCCAGTGTTGCCTGAACTGTCCCCTCTTGCTTCCTGCCTTGTGGAATTGCGCTCAAAGTGGGAGTGCGCTCCCTGCTGCCTCAAAATCTACCAGACCTTGCAAGAGGCCTCACACGGCAAGAGCCAGACCAAGATGCAAAAATGAGGTGGATTGGCACTGTCACCTCAACAATCCTCCTGCTTTTTAGTGAAATTTCACCACCTGCTGGGCTTCCCAGTCTTCACCTAAAGGGTATTCTAAGTCAATTGGGTCAAGGTGATATATGTGAAAGGCTAAGTAAGGTACTTGAATGGACAAATGGCACAATTCTCTATGTATAGGAACAACATACCATAAACAAAGCCTTAGAAAGGTACTTGACACATAGGATTTCAAGATGTAGCTCAACAAAAGAGTATCTAGGCATACAAGCACATAGAAAAGGTTTGCTAATGATGAGATCAACAAAAGGAGATGGAAAATCTTCAAATCAAGCCCCCCGTTGAAGCCTTAATTAATGTTAGGGTTTAACTAGGGCACACATTGCCTAGGGTAGATGGCATTAGGGCGAATTTCACTACGAAAAGAGATAGTTTTTGAGTTTAAAAGATCAATCAAGATGAGATCATGCCACAAAAGTCTCAAACTTTCTCCTCTAATATGCCCTAGTTGAATTTGGCCCTATGTCCTAGCCCTAGCGGCTTGCCTGAAAGGGATTGGAAAAAGAGATTAGGAAGGAAAAAATAAAAAAATTATTAGTTTTAACCACCAAAAGGATTCCCAGTGGCTTTCCCTACTTGGGTGATGGAGTCTTTAGGGCTAAATTGAAGAGATATCAAATCTATGCATGGAGTAAGGGGGAAATCCTAGTTTTCACTTGCAAAGGCTAGCTATCTTTTTATGAGGGGAGAAAGTTCTCTAGGTGGTCTTCTATGGCATTCAAGGAAAGTAAATTTAACATGCAATTATCAAACATGATTTTCCAATAAAGATATGCATTTAGACATGGAAAAATAAAAAACAAAACCCTAGCAAATATTCATCACATTAAAAACCATTAAAAATATGCAATTATGCTTGCAATTTTTCTAAGAAATTTCCTTCTTTCAATCCCCAAAAGACATCTCCAATACACAAATTAGTCTCCAATAGCAATAGCTCGAAAAAGATCACATCTCCACAAGTAGCGAGTAGCAAAAAGGCTAAGTCAAGCTCTCCTAAGGAGGTGGAAATCCACAAGTACTGATGAAAGGAAGGAATGGAGTGATCCTCCTTTAATGAGGTGTATCACACCCATTAATCTAACTAAAAGCCCTATAACAAGTTCGAGTTTAAGTAGACATGAAGTAGATGGTTAACAAGCCAACTCAATAGATCAATAAAGTAAAATATGCCACTAATTTCCCACATGTGAGTCAAAATCCCTCTCTGAGTATTACATCATGCCGTTTGAGGGGTAATAAGGCTCTCAAAGTGCAAAATATGGGCTAGATGCACCTCCAAGCATCATGACCAACCAACAACTGATGAAGGATCCTCAAATCAAGTCTTAAAACATCTCCATGTGTCTAAAAGCCAGCTTTGGGTGGCCTGCGTCATCTCCATGGGTGCCATTAAGACAACATGGTGCAATCTCTCTCTGCCTTTGGGGTTGCATGAGGTAGTAGAAGCCTTCCCTCATCATCCTAGGGGATTATCATCATCATTTGGACTCCGGATCAAGGCATACCCATCAAATAATGGTAAGGCCAACATGGGAGCACGCTGGGTCCTCTATGTACATCATCAAGAATTTCCAAAGATAAGGAAAGTGAGCTCAATGTTTTGGCATTTGAGGCTGCTCTGGGGTGTTGATCAATTGTTAGGATCATTAAAGTGCCCAAAACTTTGTTGTGGAAGAGCAACATTGCATCTGCAAGGTCATCATGCTCTCCGAAAATGTAGTATGACCTAGGCATCATGTGGAGTAGACATGGAATGGGTGTGCCCTCAAGGCCTCTGATGTTCTGTGTAAAACCACTTGGAAAAATCTGTTGAAACTCAAGTGAAATCAACCATTCATTAGAGAAAATGACCATATATGGATCCTAGTGGACCATACTTAATTGTTAAGGGCATATCGATACTTCAAACCAGAATCACCTTCAAATATCTAACTAGACCAAGTCTCGTAAAACTGTTCCCTACTTTTGTAGAGGTGGCTAGATAATCAACCTTATTTGGTGTTGTTGATTTTGGGTAGCATTGGATGTGTTCTAGCTCCGAAATTTTGTGGAGGGGCTAGAACACATGAGATCTTCAAAACCCATAAATAGTTTGGAGAAATTCCACCCGGATAAGGAGTTATTAAAATAATTAATATTTTTAATGGGTTCCTAAGTCTAAACTTAGGAAAATAAAAATATTAATGGGTATGAAGAAGAATATGGGTGAGAAACTTCTAAGAGACGAGGATCAAGTCTGTTTTAATCTTAACTATTGATTAGGGACTTAATATGGCCGTTGATTCATCGACAAGAAAAGTATAAGAGGAGGCTTGAGGGTCAGTTGGAGATACACTTGAGAGAATAGTCAGTTTGATTTTTCTGGGGTGAGGTTCGCTGAGAAAATCGAACAAGTGATTTGTTGCAGTGAGGGGTAGTTTGATAGAGGGACTTCAGTCCAAGGCCGAGAATACATAGCAAAAAGGCAGAGAAGCACTAGGAGAGCTCTGACGTAGTGTTGCAGTGACACAGAGGGAGAGCTCTGACGCAATGTCGTAGTGATGCAACTCCTAGAGGAGGTGACATAATTCCAACACAAAGCTTGGAGCAGCCATCGCTGCCCAGCATTGGGGACAATGCAGTCCCCTATGGGGTTTGTTCATCTGTCTCTGGATAGAGGTACTTCTGTCGAGTTTATTCTTTGTTGGGTGAGCCGGATTTGGCACCTTAGTTGTATTCAAAAGTCTGCTTAATAAGAAAAACCCTCTATATGCTGCACTGGTTTTCCCAAATTGGGTTTTTTTGGGGACGATTGTCGAAAAATAATAGTGTGTCTTGTGTGATTGTCTCATTCTATTTCCAGTTTATGATTTGTATGTATGTGTAGTCTGCAATGGTGTTTTCATCGTTGTTTATATAATTAAATAAATTGTTGAATGTAAAGAGTAAGTAGGAGATGATAAGCCAATGATTGCAGTAGGATTTCTGATGTGTAGATTCAGAAATTTTCACATGGTATGAGAGCATTGCAGATCATAGGAGACTGAAGCCACTAGCTAAGAGATCCTGAGAATTTGCTGCAGAGAAGCAGCTGTCCCAAGTGACAACGCTGTTCCAGAGCCAAAGACGCAGAGGGAGAGTGACGTAGAGCAAAAGAGGTGACACAGAGGCTCACGTAATGTTTGCGTCAGCATTCTGACCCAGGTGAGGGTGACGCAGTAGTCGGGAGGAGCCCACATAGTAACTGTGTCAGCTGTCTAGGCCAACGTAGAAGCAGAGAGGGGAAAATCAGGCTCACGCATAGCCACGTCAGCTTTTTGGACCAGGAAGGACTCGCATAGTGGCCAAGAGGAGCTAATCTAGCTCACGCAGTGGTTGCGCAGAGCTAGAGGAGCTCAGATTCTTCAGTTGCCTGGGTTGGGGGAGCAGAGCATATTCAATCTGAGGAGCTGGTGGGACGCTGTTGCTGTTGGTGCAAAACAATGTTTGTGGAGACAGAGCCAAGGTAGAGGGAGTCACTGCCTTGACATATTTCTAGCCAAATAAATCTAGATCCGGTTTGTAGCAGCAAAGGAGGATTGGAGAGGAGTGATTCAACATTTGGCCGGAGGATTTCCGTGAAGGAAATCAGGACTCAGAGGGAGTCTAGAGGAGCTTGTTTCTTAGAGGATTTCTAGCGTTGAAGAAATCCAGATCCGAGTCTTGCTAGATTAATAACAAGAGAGGGAGAAGAGAACCAGTCCTATTTTTTGAGCAGAGATGGTGGTCAATGGACTGAGCGATCAGGACAGATTGGATGCAACATCCAATTTTGTCATCTGGAAAGCCAAATTCTTGGTAGTCCTAGACAAGAATCGCGTCAAAGACTATGCCTTGAAAGTAGTTGCTGTTCCGGTCGACGCTGATCCGTTGAAAAAGTACTAGGAGGCCCAGGGGAAGGCCAAGTGCATGATCCTAGATAGGGTCAAAGATCATGTAGTACCACACATTGCTGAGAAGGAAACAACAAGGGAGATGTGGGAGACGCTGACCACCTTGTACCAGGGCACTTCCAT
This sequence comes from Pinus taeda, assembly GCA_000404065.3. NCBI lineage: Eukaryota > Viridiplantae > Streptophyta > Pinopsida > Pinales > Pinaceae > Pinus > Pinus taeda. Next base: position 9,040 of record APFE030635401.1, read on the forward strand.
CCAGCGGAAGATGCTATTAGAAAATCCGCTGAGACTGTACCAGATGCAGAAGGGAGAAGAGATTGATCCCTTCCTCCTCAGGTTGCAAGGTATTAGAGACCAGTTCACTTCTGTGGGGTCTACACCAGATCCTGAGTTCATGGTCAGGACTGCCCTAAATGTAGTATCCGCGGACTGGGAGACATTTGTCCAGAGTATCTTGGGCAGAGCGACTCTCCCTAGTTGGGAGGACATGTGGGCAACTCTTCGACAGGAAGAGATCAGGAGATTTACCAAGGCAGGGAGTAGCGACAAAGGAGCCTGGGTCAAGAAGGAGGAGGAGGAGGATGCAACTCTCACATCATCGGGATAGAAAGGGCAGCAGAAGAGATAGAAGAAGGATATAACCAAGGTCAGATGCTTCAACTGTGGGGAACTTGGACATTATACCACTCAGTGCCCCAGGAGAAGGGCAAGGAGGAAGCATCTGACTCGAAGGGTGCTCCAGCGAAAGCTGACAAGGAAGGCGAGGATGACGATTGTGCCATGAGTGCTTATGCGCCTCTGGAGGATAGGTGGGGCGACATGGAGTTGTAGTCGAGAGGACTACATGACGGGCAGGATCCTTGAGATGCCTAAACTCTTGGATCACATACGGCTACAGGAGCCCTTAATGATAGTAGCGAAATGACGGGTGTCGGTTGAAGCGAGGTGTGATGGAGCGACAGTGGCAAAGCTAGAGTGCCAAAGTCTGAGGCAACGCAGTGGGTGTTGTAGCAATGCGAGAGGCACAAAACAGTTTGCAGCAACGCAGTAACAACAAAGGGTCAACACAAATTAGCAGCAGAGGTAGCTTCAGCATCACGAGGCATCTAGACTGACGAGCATGTTAGTTTTTGGGTGAAGTTTTAGTTGCTTACTTCTCAACAACTGAGTTGCAGTGCAACAATCAACAGTGGCAATGCTATGGGTAGCATGAGGCAACATTTTGAGAGGGCACTATAGTACAGATGTAGCAGTGACAGTGGCAGAGTCATGGGCAGGAGTGCAGGAAGCAACAATTCAGTGGATGAAGGGCATCAGGCCAAGCATCAACAACATAGAGGACCGATGCAGTGGATCAGTGTAATACTTATGTTAAGAAGTGCTACTAGAGCACATTCCTCGCTAAGAGGGAGTGTTGATTTTTGGTAGCATCGGATGTGCTCTAGCTCCGAAATTTTGTGGAGGGGCTAGAACACATGAGATCTCCAAGACCCATAAATCGTTTGGAGAAATTCCACCCGGATAAGGAGTTATTAAAATAATTAATATTTTTAATGGTTTCCTAAGTCTAAACTTAGGAAAATAAAAATATTAATGGGTATTAATAAGAATATGGGTGAGAAACTTCTAAGAGACAAGGATTAAGTTTGTTTTAATCTTAGCCGTTGATTAGGGATTTAATCTCGACCGTTGATTCATCAACAGGGAAAGTATAAGAGGAGGCTTGAGGGTCAGTTGGAGATACACTTGAGAGAATAGTCAGTTCGATTTTTTTGGGGCGAGGTTTGCTGAGAAAATCGAACAAGTGATCTGTTGCAGTGAGAGGGGCAGTTTGACAGAGGGACTTTAGTCCAAGGCCGAGAATACATAACAAAGAGGCAGAGAAGCACTAGGAGAGCTCTAACGTAGTGACATAGTGTCACAGTGACACAGTGGGAGAGCTTTGACGTAGTGACGCAGAGGGAGAGCTCTGACGCAGTGACGCAGAGGGAGAGCTTTGACGTAGTGACACAGAGGGAGAGCTCTAACGCAGTGATGCAACACCTAAAGGAGGTGACGTAGTTCCAACATAGAGCTTGGAGCAACCATCGCTGCCCAGCACTGGGTACAACGCGGTCACCTGTGGGGTTTGTTCATTAACAGGAAAAGTATAAGAGGAGGCTTGAGGGTCAGTTGGAGATACACTTGAGAGAATAGTTAGTTCGATTTTTCTGGGGCAAGGTTTGCTGAGAAAATCGAACAAGTGATCTGTTGCAGTGGGAGGGGTAGTTCGGCAGAGGGACTTCAGTCCAAGGTCGAAAATACATAGCAGAGAGGCAGAGAAGCACTAGGAGAGCTCTGATGCAGTGATGCAGAGGGAGAGCTCTGACGCAGTGACACAGAGGGAGAGTTTTGATGCAGTGTCGCAATGACGCAACTCCTAGAGGAGGTGACACAGTTCCAACACAGAGCTTGGAGCAGCCATCACTGCCTAGCACTGGGTACAACACAGTCACCTGTGGGGTTTGTTCATCTATCTCTCGATAGAGGTACTTCCGCCGGGTTTATTCTTTGTTGGGTGAGCCAAATTTGGCACCCTAGTTGTATTCAGAAATCTGCTTAATAATAAAAACCCTCTATATGTTGCACTGGTTTTCCCGAATTGGGTTTTTCTGGGGATGATTGTCCAAAAATAATGGTGTCCCTTGTGTGATTGTCTCATTCTATTTTCAATTTATGATTTGTATGTATGTGTAGCCTGCAATAGTGTTTTCATCGCTTTTTATATAATTAAATAACTTGTTGAATGTAAAGAACAAGTAGGAGCTGATAAACCAATGATTGCAGTTGGATTTCTGATGTCTAGATTCAAAATTTTTCACAGGTGCTTCTAGCCCCTAAGGAGAGATGACATTTGCAAGGTCAACCCTTTAATTCATAGGTGTTAGTGACAATAGGTGGTAGCAGACGGGGAAGACTTCATGGCTAAGTGCCATGGTCATGGGACCAGTTAATGTAGGTCCACATCTTGAGTGCATAGATGTAGTGGAGGGAGAAATCGTGAAGGCATGAGTTACCACTTTCCTAGGCGTGCTTTTTCTACCCCTTTGGTGCGCCTCTTTCTTTTTTTTGATAATGTATATGGAGCATAGGTCGAGTGTCCAAGCTTGCTTTTTATGATATAGTATTTATTTGCCCCTTAAAGATGAGTTGGTTTTTCACTCATTTGGGTTGGGACACACAAGGGTTCCTCCTAATGAGATGGGGGCTCTAGTGCTCATGAACTGGGTGATGGTTAATGAGTGGGGTAGAGCTCATGCTAGGGTTTTGCTCACACACTAATTTTGTTTTGACCATCCTTAGCATTTTAACTTTTCTTTTTCTTTTTATTGTGGCCATTTTATGCTTTTATCTTTCTTTTAGCTGCATCAACCTCTAGGGCAAATTTTCCAGGCTTAACTCAAGGATGTGGATGTATGAGTGCTAATACCAATGAACCAATGATAGTTAACTCGAAGGATTGATGTGATATCAAGGGAAAGGTGAAAAGTGGTAAGTATGGAATGTTATGGAAACACTACTTCAATCCAAGTTTCCCAAGTAATGCTTTTCCTATAACCCTGAGGCCTTAGACGAGGTCTCGCTAACTAGGGCTAAAGACTAACCCCCCTTTTAAGGTGAGAGAACAAGCTTACAATCAAGATCAGTCAATCATCCAGATCTCTCCTTTATCTGTGTTAAAATGCCCAAAAAATTAAGTAAATGCACTTGATTGCAAGATGGTTAAAGTACCTACTGAGTGGTAGTTGACCTTCATTCAAGAGGAATGTCAGATGTTGAGAGGTGTGCGACCCATGCAAATGGTGGAGGAATGTGGCAATATTATCATCACTAAGCATTATGTAGGGTTGTTGGCTGGTTGGTTGTTGAAGATAGGAGAAAATTTTTCTCCTATAGGTTTACCCACTTTTGGTGGGTAACATTTGGCTCCAACTTGGGGACATGTGCTCATTGTATAACACATGATCCATATGCTCAAACGAGGAGTTCATGAGAACCCTAGCAATCCTTGGGCTCGTAGGGTTGTTACTTGCACACTCAAATCAACTTGTTTGCTACCATGTGTATGGGGTGTTAATCATCACCCTTTCATTCATATGATATAATAAATCCATATTGAAAAAAAGAAAGTTAGCTAACTGCAATATGATCTATAATGCAACACAACAACATGAGAAATGAATGAGTAGAATGTGTTGGATGGTGTTGTTATTGATGTCAACCCATGGAGTTGACTGGGTTTGACTTTGACTAAAAAAACCAGCCATTGATGTCAAATGGTTAATGAACACTTCTTATTAATTGTCGGATTACATCAAGTTGGTAGCTACAATGATGGATGGTTGAAAACCCGAGTCCTAGGGTTTGGGTTACCTGGACTAAGTGTGTACCCCGACTTTGTCGATGGTTTTTGAAGGGTCAAAATATCGAGTTTGACTTGGAGATCCACGTCATTGGATTCTCCTCGGAAAGATGTTTCTGGTGGTACGTGGTATGCCTCGAGAGGCCTCCTGGTTTGAGAGATATTCACTTTTGAAGTTGGTAACCCCAATTTTTGGGTTAAAACCCCAAGCGGTGGTGACATGGCATAATTTCATTGGTTGTGGACATCCAAAAACTAACCATAAGGGTTCCTTGTAGGCATCATCACGAGTGGACCCATATGAAGCATTCATCATAACTCCCAAGACTAAAAATCCTTTTCAATTAAGTTAACCTAGTGATAAAGGTAACTAATTAGTAATTTTTAAGATAACAATTATTAAAACAAAAGGACAGGTGTTTAACTCTCTAATCTACTCCAACATCTATCTTCAAAGAACCCCTAATTAGCCTAACCTAACACTATAAAATAAGACCTAATCTAACCATCATGCTATAACATTCTTAACTCATCCATTCTATGAAATTCTCTCTGAAATCTTCGGCTCTCTGAGGCAAGGAACAATGAAGGATTTCCAGGACTTCTTTTACTTCACAGAACTGTTCGGTCACCTGAGATAAGTAAACAAGTGGACTTTGTTTGGCTTTATTTGAGGTCTTTTGGGTGATTCGTTGGGCAGATTCACATTATAGATTCAGGCCTTCCATTAAAGCACTTTGATGCTCAGTTAGGGCACTAAACATCGGAACAGAACAAGTGAACATTGCAGAAGGTAGTGTTTCTATTGTGTTTTTTATTTTTGCTCAAGGGATTTGTATAGATGTTCCAATATCTTTTTATGATTTGGTTGAGATTCGTCTTGGGTAAATACTATTCCAATTAGCTCAAAGTCTTAAGAGCTTCTCTCTGGTTTGGGAGTTCACTTAGCAACTCTTTCTCGGCCCTTCTTGGGCATCACTTCTGCAAGACCTATTTCAAGACCATAACAAACCTCTCTTGGGCAGCGAAGGTTTCTTATTGTGTTTTCTTTTTGTGACATGTGAATAAAGACACTCTTATTAGTTATACCATTGTCAATATATGACGTTTATTCTCACCATAAAAAAGTGGTGGTAATCTTAGTGTATCAGTGAGCAACTGCAAGGATCAAAATGCACTAAGCCAATCATTGACTTCACGATCATGGTAGGATCAAATGCAATAAGCCAATCATTGAATTCACTTGATTAAGATAGCGGACCTTGTAACTAGTAGAACTAAAACATTGCAGACCTCCCGTGCTAGGACAATATTCCAGCATGTTGGAAAATCTTTTGACAAACTCCTTGTAGGATTGATAGGAGTCTCCATCTTGTAAAATATCCCTCTATAGTAACTTGGCAACTAGATAACCTATTTATGCACAAGGTTCTCGATTCAACTTGAAACAATAGCACTTTAACATTGAATTTATTTACCTCCCTGTGAACTTGTCAAGAAAACATTGAAACATTCAGTGCTCAGTGAGACTATTCAGTACAATTGACTTAAAGTTCATTTGTACTACAATGATACAGATAATCCAGTGACTTGATATACAGTGTTACCATACAAACTTGACAAGTAATGTGACAATGGCATAATAGTAGTAACTTTACTAGTGATTTGATCATCTACCACAGTCAAGCATGTTGATAATGTTGTTTTGACTTGGTACTAGTAACATGTGATGTGGCATTAGCATATTAACAGTAACTTGATATATAGTCTGGACATATGATTTGAATATGATATGATATTGACAAATGACATTTAGTATAATAACATTGTGACAAAACACTTATCTTATGTAACCTTGACATTAGTTTAAAAATCCTGTACACTCTTGACATATGATTGAGAATCTAGTAGTAAAACAGTGACTCTTGTGTGATTTGATGAGATGCTTAAGTTGATAACAGTAGTATAAATACTTCACAGTGAATCTGTAACATTGGTTGTGATTAATTGGTAAAAGTCAACCACTGTAACATTTGGCATGTCAATAAGACAGTGACTATGGGGGTTTGATCCTTGACTTGACAAGCAGTAAAAGATATAACAATGACCTTGATATATTGACATAGAGATGTGACAGTGATATTGTTAATGAGACTCTTAGCAGTTAGTGGAATTGGCTATCCAAAGACATATTAGGATTATTTGCATTGGGTTTTGGGATGTTCTTAGGAGGTGTGGGTGGACTAGCACTCTTTTGAAGGGCACTATTGTTACTAGCACTTGCTTGGTTTTGGTCATTGTTTCTCCTAGAATATTGTAACCTTTTAAATCTTCCTCCCTCCTCAAGAGCCATGATTGGCTCATCACGATCATTAGTAAATTCTTCATTGTTTTCTTCATGTTGTTGTTGAAAGAATTAGGATTCTCCAAGCAAGATTTTAAAAGGAGCATTATTATAGCAATGTTAAGATGCCCTGAGGTTTCCTCCTCTTCGACTTGATTGTAAGGATGCTCTCTTGCATATGAAATTCATTGCATGTTTTCCAGCAAGAGTTCCCCTCTTGACCAACCATATTGGTTAGAGCAAGAGTGTTGGGTACATTTTGTTGTGAAACATTGCTTCCAATGAAAGAATTATTCTTCGGAGGTCTTTCTTTGTTAAATTGTGGTTTAGGAGGAAAGTTTTGATGGGCTTCCCTTTCCCTTTCCAAAATTGATAGCTTGTTCATCATAGCCATCTGCCCTTGTATTAGCTCTATAGTAACTTTATTGAATTTTTGGGCAAATACTTGCAAGGCAAGGTCCACTAGGGCACTAGGCTTAGCTTTAGGTTCAATTCTAGCCCTTGGGTAAGCAAGCAAAATAATTTTGGATGATCTTAGATTGTGATCTATTTCAATAGCTAAGGTTTTAATCTCTTCTAGAAACTTAGGCTTCTTATCTCTTAGAGCATATTGTAGATGTCCAGGAAATGCTTCTATGTGTCTCTCGAGGATAGTGTCTTCGATTGGCTTATACAAGTTAGGGACTTCCTTGAGCAGCTTATTAAACTGTTGTGTAAACTCTTTGACATTTTCATTATCGGTTATCTTGGCTTCTTGGAATTTATCTGGGAGTTGAATGGCTTCTTTGACCATGGCCCATCTTTTATCGAAGGCTTGGTGCAAAAGGTCCCAATTTGTAAGACTCCCTTGAGGTAGATCTAGGTATGAATCCTTAGTGCATTCTTCTAAGGTCAAAGAAAGAAACATCATAACCACATCCTCATCTTGGATCAAACTAATACCCATAGCGTAATAGAACTCATGCGTATGATTTTCAGCTCCGACTACATAAGTGTCATTGATTTTAGGTAGCCACTCTTCATATTTATTAGGAAATTTGGTGAGGAGCATTAGAGAAGCGACTCACATCTAATGGTTTGAATGCAACAATGAGCCATGGTGCTAGAGGTCAATGTATTAGAGAAGAGATTTCTAACTAGAGGAGTCTTTTGAAATTATGGAGATGTGGAGGTATCAGTGGTTTCCTTGTGAGTAGTTTTCTTTCTTGGAGCTATAGGATGAACTACTAGGGGAAATATGAGGATCATCTTTAGGAGTTGCCAAGAGAGAATCTATGTTGTCATTTATAAGCTATTCTCTGCAAAATTTAATGAAGCTAATTCTTCAAATTATGAGGAGGTCGACTCAAATCCTGTTGAAAAGTGTAACTAGGTTCGGTCTTCATAATGACATGTAATAATGATTTTATGTAATGAGATGTAAAGAAGAAAAATAAAATTATTGTATTGACTTGCTTCATGGGTTTCATGAGCAAGAGATTTAATTTGAGTCAAGGCTGCCATTGAAAGTCATTAGGATTTATTTGTCATCTAGTCATAAAATGATAGAGTAATTGTCATGCAATAAAGTCATGTTACACTTTGTAAAAGGTCAAATTTGTCTATGTAAAGTATCCTCCAAGACCTTGTCACTTATCTTCTTCAAGTCGGCCTACAACGATAGAAGAAGCTTCTAGAAGAAGTCAGCCTAACTTCAAGTGATCATGTCGGCCTAAAGGACATTCGTGGAAGTGTATATATAGCCTAATTCAACCTCCATTAGAAGCAAGCAACTCGACTAGCAATTCGGTGAAGAAGAGCGAAGAAGAAGGGCTACAAAAGAGAAGTGCGAAGAAGAGTGAAGGAGTTTTCTTCTAGGGTTAGCGAAGGAGATTTCTTCTGTGTAGGACATCTAATCCTCTAAGAGTTATGGTTTCAAAGATAAATAGTCAAAGGGCGTCCAAGAGACCTTGGAATATGGAATCCAATAGTCACTCCCATGTATTATTAATGTGTATCATTTGTTAATAGAAATGGTATTCACGCTTTACCTTATTTGGCTGTCCACATTCCATGTGCATCTGACATAGTATCATAGTGGGCGATTGCTGGCCCTGCTCCATTTTGAGCCATTATTTTCCTGCGAACACTGGCATATCATTTAGGTTGTCTAGAGCGCTTGTCATCCATGCGCTCTGTATATTCTCCCATGCAAAAATGCTTCTGCCATTATTCTCTGTCCATCATTCTCTGCCCATTTTCTATGCCGATTATTTGCCTCTGAAGTTTATTCTGGGTGCATTGTAACCAATATGTTGGTTGGGAGCATCGCTACTATTCTCTGCATTGTGAGCCATTTTGTTCAAACTCTTGGTGCGTTAGTTCATTTACATTTGAGTCACCTACTCTGGAAATTGAAGAGACTGCGTTGAACTTTGATACGATGGTTCCATGTTAAGAGGAAATCGTTGCTGCGTGTACCCTTTTGGAGCCCGGTATCCTTTCTTTTGTATCAATCGGGGTATCCAGACTTTGCTGGACATTTCTCTCTATTTTCAGGTCTTTGAATTGAGCCTTGATAGCTCCAATATTTCTCTCTTTTACTTCCATATTTACTTTTTTTGTCTGGATCCTTTTGTCTTCAGAATCACTGTAAGTAATGACACAAAAACTAGCAGTCCTCTACTCGCTGTTTTTGTACAGATCCACGTCATTTGAGGAGTACCCAGTTTGAAATATGCATGCTTTCCTGGGTTGCTTCCACTGCCTAGATAAGGAGGGCGAAGCTGGTGACAGTTTGGTGGACCGATTAAAAAAATCATCATTGCTTGTTGAACTGAAAGATGGCTCTAGTACAGAATTGGAGCAGCAATCGACAGTACTAATAGTTGGTTTGGCATGAGAGAAAGTTTTCAAATGGGAAAGGAGATGACATATGGAGAGGGCAGTTAATGATTTTTCATTGTAAGGATAGGTTCTGGAAGTAAAGTTTTGTATTGCATCATACCTGCAGCATCCTCTTGATAAATGCATGAGAGTAATTCGAGTGGAATAAATGTTTATCAAGCCAACAAAAACAGAAAGATAGAAGTGCACCAAAAGACAAGAGCATCATTTCTCGCCATCGACTGTAAATGTTTCCATCTCCACGCTTGATTTCAAAGCCGAAAAGCCGGAAAATCTATCGTGACTCGCAGAGTTGAGATACAATTGTTGTGCTTATGACTGCAAGGTGAGATAGAATTGTTGGTTGTGCCTGTGAATTCGACATTGTGGAGGCCTGGAGGGGAATTAGATTGACAGGTTAGCACATTGTCATTAGAAGTTCAAACTGCCTTTATTTGTTGCTCTGTTCTAAATCAAGTTTGTATTGGCGACTGAATGCAATAGCTCGGTAAAAGTCATTTTCCATTTTATAAAATACTTGAGGAAATTCTTGATTTAAGCAATTAGTAGATATGTTAATTAAACTACCCAAAGTGGAGGATGCATAATGTTGTAGATGCTTTTGATTATGTTCAAGCTGGTAATCCAGGATCTGAGACTTGAGTGCTGGAGTTAAAATGGCATGATGGTCATTGAAACCCAATTCATTTTGAGTACTATTGTGCCCAATGCAATGAATACATTGCCCAAATCACTCTTCGTGTCTTTCAATGGCTCCTACATGTTGCTGAATGCTTTTGTTGTTGATTAGAGGCCTTGGATTTCTACAGAATTGTTGATGTTTGGCAAGAGCAAGTCATGCTTGGAATAAAATCCCACCTGCTTCTTTGAAGTTGGGTGTTGTTATTGCTGGAAAAGAAGAGTCCATTGGCTGCAAACCTATCTGCTGCAAGCTGGACATTCTGTTAAGGCAACAATATTGGGCTTGCTGTGTGGAAATTGAGGCACAAGACATTGTGAAGTGAGAACATGAGCAGACATCAGTCAAATGAATGCACACCAATAATCTAAGGAAGGCTGGCTATGCTCGTGACAGCTTGTAAAAAAGAGATTTCGTGTACTTTGGGTAGAATTTGTGAACAAGAGGATGCTGAATTTGAGCATGGAGATAAGCAGACTATGGATTTGGATTTTTGTCCATTTTGAAGGTGTGGTAGATAACCATTAATTCCCGTTGAAAAGTTGGCAAATCAATTTTCTAAAATGTTTCTACAAGTACATTTTTGGTCATGTGTTGACTTGATTGTTTGAATAATGTATAAAATTCATGTATTATTAAAGTTATTAAGCATTCTAATCTTATCTACTGCTGACAACACAATTAAATTTAGCAAAGCCTCTCTTTCAGACATTCAGACTTGTCTGCAAAATGCACAAGACAAAATTGATTTTTTGCAGCTTGAATCACAGCTACAACAAGAGGAGTTACAAAAGTACAGTCATGATTCTGAACTTGTCTTTGTTCAGGACAATTCTTTGTTTGAGACACACTCCCATCAACAACCAGAAATTGATCAGATCATTAAGCCTCTCTCAGGAGTAGTTGTACATGCATATGCAGAAATTTAGTCTGCACTTGCCAAGTCGGTCATCAGACCTTGGAACGAGCTTGTCCATAACAAGCACAAAACCGGTCTTGGATATGAAAAGGAGGTTTCCTTTCATATTCCAGATTACTCAAAGCTCATCTAGTTTCAGAGTGCTGGATTTCTTCATGACAATTCATCTTCAGCTGTTCCAGATTCTGCTCCTCGTCCACAACAACAACATATTGTGAAATGCCAACATTGTGAAAGAGTTGGCCATATGAAAGATCATTGTTTTGATCTTCATCCATGTAAGCATTGTCATAAAACCAGCCATTCTTCAAACAGATGCTTCAAAAACAAGCCTCCTGCAAGAACACAAATTCATCTTGGATGGATCGCTTCTTAGCAATGGGCTTCAGCAACCAAGAAGATATTTCAGTCATATGTCAAAACTTGTTCTAGAGTATTGAAAAATCTTGCAGTTGAGTTCTCTCCATCATCTCATCTTGTATTTGACAGGGGGGAAGTGATGGTCGTCTACAAGATTTAAAGCCACATCAAGCGAGCTTGAGCCACAACCTACCATATCAGATTCAGAGTTGTAGCCAGAGAAAAAGATGCCCTTGAGCATGCCTTTAGTTGGGGATGCCTCTTCAAAGAATTGGGGACACTTCCTCTAGCAGAAGACTTTAGTGACAGTTGTGGAAGAATTCCAGGAATTGCATTAAGCATTCCAGAGCTGGTGGTAATCCTTAAACCATCACAGGTTGAGACCTCCCTTGTTAGGTTGAGGTTCTCCCTTTTTATGCGGGGTGAGACCTCCCTTTCAAGGTTGAAGGTTTCCCTCTTCAAGACATCAGGAGCACTTCCTCTAGCAGAAGACCTCAACTTCTTGTTAGACTTGGAAGAGTTCTTGGAACTGCACTAAGCATTCCAGTGTTGGTGGTCATCCTTAAACCACCTCCCCTTATACCAACATTTCAGAGAGCACATTCAGCCTAGTGCTGCCATGCATTTTTGCACATTTTGTATTACAGCTCTCTTCTTGGACTCATACATACCCCTTCGGATTAAGGGGGGAGCGTTGCACAACTAATCCTCTTAGGGTTATGGTATGGAAGATAAACAGTCGAAGGGAGTCCAAGAGACTTTGGAATATGGAATCCAATGGTCACTCCCATATATTATAAATGTGTATCATTTGTTAATAGAAAATGTATTCACACTTTACCTTATTTGGCTGTCCACATTCCATGTGCATCTGTCATTTTGGGCAATACGAAGAAGAGATTCTTCTGGGAAGTGTGAAGGAGAGGTTCTTTTGGATCAATGAAGAAGGTATTCTTCTGGGGCAGCGAAGAAAGGTTTCTTCTAGGCAAGCGAAGGAGGGTTTTCTTTTGGGACAGCAAGAGAAGGACTCTTCTAGGTGATCGAATTCTAGAGATCGATTTTCTCTAGAGGAGATTAGTGAAAACCTAGAGACCGAGATTCTCTAGGAGAAGTCGAGAAGTAGTAATGAGAAAGATATAGAGACCAAGTTTCTCTAGAAGGAGTCGAGGAGAGCAGTTCCAGATCAAGAAAGGAAGTTAAAGGGAAGAGGCAGAGCATCATAGATAGTGACAAGGTTCTTGGGAGGATACTAGAGTCAAGGGTCTGTGTCATGGTCTTGGTACTTGTCAATTGAAGATCTAGAAGAAGAATTTTGATCGAGTTTTCCTCTCTAGAGGTGAGAGGTTTTGGCCCTGGTTGACTAGCCTACATACTGTGTCACTTGTCCCTTATTGTGCATATTGGTAATTGTCTTGATGAAAAGAACACAATAATAACATAACGAACAAAAGACTATAAGCTAAGAAGTAAAAAGTGTATCACAAGCAATTATCAAGAGGAGAAATCTCTTAACTATCCATGCCCTAGATTTCTCAACATGGAACCAGAGCTTAGGTGCTAAAGTCAGAAAGGGGCATTTAAAGCAAGTTGACACACAAGAATCGAGTTTCATAGAAAGGTCAAAGCAAATCGAAGAACTCCAAGCCATCCAATCAAGCATCGAAGAAGGATCATAGCAGATTCAAGGGCTACAAAGGGCAAGATCTTCAAAACCCTAGATCGAAGAATGCTACATCAACAAGAGTCTTGAAGTTGTCTTCAAGAAGGAAGCAGGAAGAAAAGACCGAAACCCTAGAAGCACTCCAGAGATCATACATCACCAAAGAAAGAAGGAAGACTAAATCATTCAAGGAGGATCGCGAATCAAACTCTCTCCTATCAATTTCTTAAGAAGCAAATCCTCTATCAACATCAAGATTAAGGAGGAAGCAAGCATCAATCTCTTGAGTAAGTCTATGACTATATCTGATAATAACAAAATGTCTTTTTGCAAGGAAAGCAATAAATTGGTTGGGGCTGCAAATTTCCTTGCATGGAAGAAAATGACAAACCTAAACCTGATTGAGAATGAGGTCATGGATCACATAAAGGGATTAATAAACCAACCTCTAAAGGAAGATAATCGAGCACATGCTAGATCCATGAAGGGAGAAGTGAGAGCCCAAATGATTCTTATAGAATCTATAAAAGATTCTCTAATCCCATATTTATCTAAGTTGGAGACTGCAAAAGCTATATATGACAAATTGGTAGAGTTGTTTTCCATAAATACTGCAGGAGAAGTAATCTCATTAAGGCAAGAACTCTACAAACTAAAGATATCCAAGGAAGATGGAAGAGCCTCATACTTTATGAGGATATTAGAAATTCGAGATCAACTACAAGAGGTGGGAGAAGTCATGTCTGATAGAGAGATGACCACAGTGGTACTAAATGCACTACCGGAAGAATGGGGTAACTTCACTTCAAGACTTCAAGTTTATATGGAAAGAAAGAGACTACTCCATTTCAAGATCTATGGTCGCTCTGTAAGATCAAAGAAACTAGACTGAAGGCAAAGGTTGATGTCGGACCAAATGAGCAGAATGCATATGTTGCTATGGCAAGAAAGAAAGGGAAATTTGGAAAGTTCTGTCCTCAAAAGAAAAGGAGGAACATGGATAAGGTAAGATGCTATGGTTTTCAAGAACTTGGGCACTATAAAGAGATTGTCCTAAGCGTAGTAAGGACAAGAGGAATAGGGAAGAAGCCCACATTACTGAAGAAGTGAAAGAGCCCGAGTCAAAGAAGTGTAAGAATGAAGAAGTAAAATATCTCTACTATGATTGAGATGATCTTCTTCATTAGAAGGTACTTTTCACATGTAAATCATAGATAGGAAGCAATGTATATAAGATAGGATGCATTGGATTAGAAAATAGCATCGTGATATAAGCATTAGAAGTAAGAATTCGTGACATGAGAAGTAGAAAGAATGTCTGGAATAAAATTCTATTATGGGAGCTCTTAGGAACCTCATTAAAGTAGAGGTCATCATTGACTGGGATCATCATACAATAGTCAAGAAGGAAACATATGCGAGGTAAGGAAGGATATGGAAGATCCCCAAGTTTCTATGATGGAATCCTTATCAAAGGATTCACCGATTGAGGAAGGAAGCAAGAGTTTCATCAGGAATTCCAACTCGTGGGATTCAAGAGATGATGGTATGATGACATATCAGGACAACAGGTCTAAAGGATAAAGTTATTTCGTTCAAATGAAGCTGCTACAGGAAGTTTGGATGATCGAAAGGAAAGATGAGGTATGTATGCTTACATAGGTTGTTATGAAAGTCATGTCATATGGTTGCAAATAATATAGATCACTATTTCCCTCGTGGGAAATATGATCAAAAGAAGAAAGGATCTCCTCCTCTGAAAGTTTGCAGAAAAGCATAAGTCGCACTACATGAAATCAACATAATATGTTCTCATATGAATCATAAGGAAACTGACTACAATTGAGGAACTCTGATTGGAAGCTCCTGCGAATGAAGTGTGTGAAAAGATAGGAAGAGATCATGATAATATACAACGAAGGTCGAAGGCATTCAACATTCGGAGTCCAAGAAGAGTTGACTAGAATATCTCCTAGAAAGATATGAAGACTCTGATGGAAGTCGGAAAAAGATGGAAACCCTTGATAATGAATATATTTGGGAAATGTGTCAATTTGTATGCAGGATGCTGATACCTTCAGGAAGATGTCATGATGAAAGACCATCACAAAGATAATATTTGATTTAAGTGTTCATTTATTTTTGAACTAATATCTGGATGGGCTTATGTTGGACCGCATAAGGGAAGATCTGTGGATGACTTCCAAGAGGACCATATTGAAGGATGTAAGATCCATTAAGAAAATATGGCATGAAGGCAAAATGACATAAAGCAAAGGCCAGATGAAAAATCTGATGGATCAATTTATGATGAGAGGAGGACATGACTAACTCATGAATGAAAGTGATGGATGGATTGTGCCCTATCATGTTGTCATACTAGAGAATCAAATCGTGTCGTCATCCCAAATGATGAAGATGATTCAGAAAGGGGCACCAATTTATGTAGTACAATGTCACTAGTTAGAAATGTAATCTGCAAAAATGATCAACGAAGAGTCACCAGAAGTACAAGAGCTAATTCAGAAGCATGAAAAGGTATTCCAAGACCTGCTCATGAAAATGCCATCTAACAGGGAAATCGAGCATACAATAGAAGTCAAAGCAGGATCAAACCTCGTCAACATTAAGCCGTATCGATATCTACATCACCAAAAGACTGAAATTGAGAGATTAATCCAAGACCTTTTAAAATGTGGGATCATCTCGAAAAGTAAGAGTCCGCTTGCTGCTCCAGTGGTATTGGTAAGGAAGAAGGATAGATCATTCAGGTTATGCATTGATTATAGAGGATTAAACAAAATAACGATTAAAAACAAATTCCCAATTCCCTTTATCGATGAAATGTTGGATGAACTACATGGCACAAAATACTTCTCAAAATTGGACTTAAGGTCGGGCTATTACCAAATAAGAATCAGGTTAGAAGACATATCAAAAACGACATTCCGAACACACGAAGGTCACTATGAATCTAAAGTAATGCCATTTGGGTTAACCAATGCACCAACAACATTCCAAGCCACTATGAATGAGTTATTCCGTCCATATCTTAGGAAGTTTGTATTAGTATTCTTTGATGATATTTTAATTTATAGTAAAACTTGGAAGGAGCACCTACAACATCTGGATAAAGTTCTTACACTACTGAAAGAGCCTCAGTTCTACGCCATGAAATCCAAATGCACCTTTGGGAAGGAAGAAGTAGAATATCTCGGACACAATATCCCATGAAGGAGTAAAAGTGGACCCTAACAAAATCAAAGCTATAAAGGAATGGACCAAACCAGTGAATATATCCAAGCTAAGAGGGTTCTTAGGATTGATTGGATATTACCGAAGATTTATTAAAAACTATGTACATATAACTGCACCTCTAACAAACCTTTTAAAGAAGAATTCTTTTCAATGGAATGAGAAAGCAGGAAGGTGTTTTGAAGAACTGAAAGAAGTTATGTCTAATGCCCCGGTATTGGAAACTCCATATTTCTCTAAACCATTTATCATCGAGTGTGATGCTTCCAGATTCGGTATAGGTGTAGTGTTAATGCAAGAAGGGCATCTAATAGCTTTTGAAATTAGGAAGCTCAATAAAAGAGAACGTCTTAAGTCCACATACAACAAGGAAATGCTCGCTATTATGCACGCACTGGCTAAGTGGAGACAATATCTTTTGGGAAGTAAGTTCTCCATTCGAACAGACCATAACCGTCTCCAACACCTCCTTCAACAAAAAACACTTTCCGAAGAACAACAAAAATGGATTGAAAAAATTACTGCCTTTAACATGGAGATACTGCATAAAAGAGGAAAAGGCAACATAGTAGCAGATGCCTTGTCTAGGAAAGACGAAGAACCAACACTATTTGTAGTCTCAGTTGTTGTTCCTGAATGGCTTAATGAGATTTGAAGTGAGTATGCTAAGGATCCAGAAATAACTGCGATAATCAATAACCTTCCAGACAACTTAAAATTTGAATGGAAGAACGACATTCTATGGTACATGTTAGCTCTTGAGATTTCACCTAGGCTGAGATAGACAAACCTCAAAGCTACATCAAACCATTTCACCTCGTAGCTAGCCCTACGAGGTATGAGAAGGCTCTCTCGGGTCAAACTCGGTGGATTTTTCAATAGGATTAAGTTGACCAATTAGAAACACTGATTTTAGGCTAGTAAACTGATAAGGAGGGTTGATTTAAAGTTTTTGGGGTTTTTGGTGGCAATTGGAGGGAGTGCAATTCAGGGTGCGGGGATTGAGCTCAGTTTTTGCAGGTGGGTCTTTGGGGCAAGGTAGGAGTTTGTGTTGATGCCTTTAGCTGAGGTGGATGATCAAGGAGGAAAGAAGAGAAGCTAAAAAGGGCAAACAATGGCTTTGAATCCTCTCTAGACAGTGGAAAACATAAATATTAAACAAAATTGAAAGCTGAGCATGGCATGCATGAATTCAAACTTTATCACTTCTTTTGTTTAATCAGCAGCAATAGAATAAGAGATGGAACACATAAACACACTTACAATGACAAATAGGAAACACACCATCAGCACAATAATCCACAAGAATCCACAATAATGTCTGCAAAACCCTGGCCTTCCTTTTCTTCAAATTGCAGAGATACAAGTAAAATATACAATAGAGTTTCTCCCTCAAGAGTCCAACCATGAAAATGAGTAAGAGAAGGCATAATATAGAAGGTCTAACTCCTTTCCCCACCTCTAGGGGTCGAGCTCAGCTTCCTAGGAGCTGTTGCAACTAATTCTAAATTAATCACTAGATAATAGGCCAGCACAACAACTTGCCTCTAAAACTTAGGAAACCTATCCATGCATTAAATATTTACCATTTACATCAAAGAAACTTCTAGAAGTGGTCAAGAAGAGTAAAAGTATCTAAGTGCCATGAAATTTACACAAAAATCCATCATTTACATGCCTCAAAAGTCAACCAAGGTGAAAACAGTGTTTTGCTGGCCGAACTAGTCAAAACTGGCAAATTTCCCTGAGTGGTCGCGCCCCTGACTTTGACTGGTCGCGCGCATTGGAAGATCTGTTTGAGGGCCTTCCCGGTTTCCAAATAAGGTGCAAGATAGCTCGTTCGAAAGATATGGGAGTCTACCTTCCAACCCAACTGGATTTTATGAATTTGGAGTTGATTGGACCTCTCAAAAGTCATTTCTCCCAAGACTGCTTTCTGCAACTCAAAAAAGGGGCAGAAAGTCAAAATTTGCATGTATTTTGAGCTTTTGGGAGCCCAAATCTTCATAAAATTTGAAACCCTTCCATAGGCAAGTGTATATTTGCATGCAAATTCCAAAAATGTAGAGTTTTCCCCGTTCTGAGCTGTCCTATCATGACTGGTCGCGCACGGGGTGAGACCACTCAAATGGCCAAAACCTGTAAAATTCCCAAAAATGCCAAAAATGCCTCAAAATTCTCAAATTTTCTTGGGTTTGCTGCTAGGAGGAAGATAATGAGTATCATGGTGAGTGAGAGAGGCCTCAGCCAAGATACGGAGTGGGTTGGTCTTCTTCTTTCTCTTGCGGACCTCGGACAACCTTCTTTGAAACATTTTCAACTTCGCCTTGCAAACAT
>APFE030635404.1:12226-24534 GCA_000404065.3 Pinus taeda
TACTCATAAGCTTCAAGCAACAATGATTTATCTCTCCTTGTTCTAATATCTACTAAGAGTACAGAAGTGCAACATCAGTAGCAGATACCAAATGCAAACATCAATAAATCTTGATACGTTCATTCATCAAAACCTCCTCTGAGGGTACAAAGTGCATGTTCTGAGGACAAGTTTTTGACAAATTTCTGGACCCTTCTCTAAATGCATGAGAAGGGTTTAAATACGACTAACTAAATAACTTAATTACATAAACTTAGGATACGGTTTAAATGACCGCCCTTTTTCTAAGAAAACTTATTTCTAAAAAATCGAATTTAATTCCTAACTATTTCTGCTTTTGCTCCTTCATGTTGCAAGCATTCAACATTTGCCTGGGAAGAGTTGGCTGGTTGCCTTTTGCTTTTGTTTGAGTTAAGAAAATAGAAATGGCAAGCGCTGGCACCATTTTTTAGTAAACTAGAAGATATTTTTGGGAATCATCCTCTGGCTGGGTGAATTAACTTCGTATATACTTGGTAATGATTTCCTTCAAATTTCTTCTACCTTTGCTATCTTGACTTTTGGACTTGCAAATGACTAAGCAAGTTAGGGACCTTGCTTTATGAACAATTTTCTTAGCGCATTGAAAACTGACTCTGTTCTTTGATCCGGGCCTTTCTGGTGCGTTTTTCGCCTTTAGCGGGTATAAGCTTCAAGATTTTTTGTAAACATGATGCTTTTGTGAGCTTTTGACCCTGAGTGTGGAGTCGGCAATTGATGTCAACATCTGTTCATAAATGCTCTGGAATCTGTGGTTTTGTTGCATGCGGTATCCATTTATGAGGGCATCTCTTCTCTGTCTCCAAGCATTGACGCTTTCCCTTTTTCTTTAGATGTTTCCTGTTTTTCATTCCTGTAGTTCATGCAAAGAAAAAGAGTAATGACAATAAATATTCATGTGAAAGCTCTAAGCTCTACGAATGTATAAAATAATGCCACCCATTGTCAACTGACTCTTCGACAAACACAAAATTGTCCTTCATTAACGCTTTGGCGTACATTCATTAATTTTCTTTAAGGTCCTCATCTAATTTTTTGGTTTACTGACAACTTTTCTTGAATGTTGAGACGAGGAAAATTTGCGATGGGCGATTTCTGCAACTTGCATTACGTTATCGCGTTATCGCATTTTGTCAAGATTGTGATATCGCAGATCGCAGATCGCAAATTGCAGATTGTAGCATCGCAACATCGCAGCATCGTAGCATCGAAGCATCGCGTTTATCGCAAGATCGCAGATCGTGTTAAATCATTGTGTGTTGCTTATGCGATGTCGTATATCAGCCATCAGAGATTTCTTAAGATCTTCATTTATGGGCGCTTCTTAATGTATGCGATGCGATGAATTTCGCGTCGCTTTTTCGCAGCTTTTATTGTGCTCATAAAGAAATGTTCTACTCTCTTCTCGTGATGCGATATATTTTTAAGGAGTATAATACAAAAAAACAAATTGAATTTTTTTACTAAGGGTCCCCACTTGTTTTATGTTGTTGCTAATACTAAAGAAGGGGGGGGGTTGTTGGTGGCCACAACAGGTATCATGAAGGGTCATACTCATGTTTTCTACCATATTCCATAGCTCCAATAACTGCAATCAAACACAATAAAGATCAACATATCACATATCTCAATCACAATGTCTATCATTACCAACTCTTACAAGGACAAAGTGCATATTAAATAAGTAATAGTTTAGAAGTCAAATACCAAATGTGACTAACCTGATAGCATCCAATTACCAAAACTTAACAACTCTTACAAGGAAAAAAATACACATTAAATAAGTAAAAGTTTTGAAGTCAAATATTGAATGTAACTAACTTGATAACATCTAATTACCAAAAAATTTGAATAGCTTGGATGGAATACACATGAATGGAATTTATTTCCTCTACATCTTAGTTCATGTACACATTCACCTAATTTTCTAGAACAAAAAGACCATACCCTAACATAATCTTCACTTACAACAACAAAATATTCTCCATTTGTATCCCAACAAACAAAGTGCACAGGCTTTGTATGCCTTTGAAATAATAAATATATTAAAGATACTAATCATTTAAAACTCTTTCATTATCTAAATCTTATAAATGTTTACAACCACTGAAGATATTTCCAGAAAATATTTAAAAAATTAGAAGATACAGACATCACATGTGGAAACTATAGATACCTTAAGTAAACAAATTTCAACGAAACTAAGAGAATAAAAACGATCATAACCTTCATCCATTATTTCTTAGAAGTTTAGTGTGGATAACAAAACATTGAATGTGAATTCAATATAACACAAAACATACCTGTAAAGAATGCAATTTGTGCTTAGTCTCGACATCAAAAATTAATACAACATTTTCTGCACTCGCTGCAAGAAGTCTGCTAACTCCAATTTGAAATCGCACTTGACTCATACTACCCTATGAAGTAAGCAAAATCAATAATAAGTATTTCATAATTTAATGTGTACAACATCTTATCTAGCATAGTGCATTCATCGCGATTAATTATATAGTTAAAAAGCTTATAAATTGTCCACCTTAAGAGTTCTTGTGTAAATTTGTTGATTAACACTACAATAACGCATTTCATTTTCATCATCAGAAGAGTAGAGAAAATCATTGTTTTGATGGAAAACAAGAGGCATAGCAATTCCTAAATGACTAGTAAGCGTTCTTAATGAATAGCTTGGTTGTAACAAATAACAATATGTTAGAATGATTTAACCTATCAAACACAATATTTCAAAGCCACCACTCTTTAAGACATAATTCCCATTGAGTAAATTCTTGTATGAAATCAAATTATAATGACAATACTACACCCAAACTATTATAAAAAATTGAAAAACAAATAATAAAAAAATCAAATGCTTGCATGTGCGAAGAAGGTACCAAAGCAGCCCAATCAATGAAAGTAGTAGCATGTGCTAGATGGCTATCATCTAGAAACTAGTGTAATTAGATAAAATAAATGCTAATATTTGGAGGAAAACAAAATTATAATCCCATAATGTCACAAAAATAAAAGGCAAAATGAAAAATCCAAGCATCATTTAGGGAAAGGATGAATTGTTCATATTCAAAGTTTAAGAGGAAAAGAATATTAAAAAGTTGCAACAATATATCAATTATGTTGCTAAGATCTCAAGCAAACCTATCATGCAAGTACCTTGATCATTAGAAATATGCAACAATATATAAAATGTGTTGTTAATATCTTAAGAAAACCTATCTTGCAAGTCTCTCAATGGGCATTATTTGAGAGGGGATAATTGAACCATCTTTTAATTTTTAAAGGAAAAACAATACTTGACATCCAATTACCAAAAGTTTTGGATAGCTTTGATGAAAGACACATGAATTGAATTTATTTTTAATACAGCTCAATTCATGCACACGTTTGCCTTCTTTTCTAGAATGAAAATACCATACCCTAACAAAATCTTCTCTTACAATGTCAAAATATTATCCACTTCTGTCCCAACAAACTAAGTGCACGATTTTTGTATGCCTTAGAAATAATAAATATAACATATACTAATCATTTTCAAGCCTTTCTTTATCTAAATCTGATCAATGTTTACAACTAGTGAATATATTTCCAAAAAATATTTAAAAAATTATAATATATAGAAATCACATGTGGAAACTATAGATACTCTATGTAAACCAATTTAATCAACAAACTCAGAATCTTCATCCAATATTACTTAGAATTTTGGTGTGCATAACAAAAGACTGAATGTGAATTCAAGATAACACAAAACATAAATTTAAAGAATGCAAATTGTGCTCAGTCTCAACATCAAAAATTGATACAAGATTTTTTACAGCTACTACAAGAAGTCTACCAACACTTGTTTGAAATCGCACTTGCTCATACCACCTTGTGAAGTAAGAAGTATATAATGGTTGCAAGAAGTCTACCAATTCCTATTTTCTGTAGGGGTTGCAAGAAGTCTACCAACTCCTATTTGAAAATGCAATTGACTCATACCACCTTGTGAAGTAAGTAAAATCAAGAATAAGTCTTACATAATTTAATGTGTACAATGTTTCATGTAGCATAATACATTCATCATGATTAATTACACACAACTAAAAAAGCATATACTTTATAAATTGTCCACCTTAATATTTCTTGTGCAAATGGCATGATTAACACTACAATAACGCATTTCATTTTCTCCATCACAAGAGAAAATCAGATCATTGTTTGGATGGAAATCAAGAGACATATTGGTTCATAAATGACCAATAAATTTTTTCAATGAATAGCTTGGCTTTAAAAAATAACAATATGTTAGAATGATTTCACATGTCTAATACAAAAAAGGGTTTTTGGCTAATTGAAGAAAGATGAAAAATAGATGAAATCTAAACATAATTAATGGTATCTCACTTGAACCTTTTGATGTTAGATCATTGATGTCAGCATGTGGTAGTTTGATCAAGTGAATCGACAATTGATGAATTGACGTTGTTAGCCTCAGCGTTGCATCTCGGATTTGGATCATGTAAATGACTCGATCAACATTATTGGTAAGCTTTATAGGTGGTAATATTTTTTTAGTTTCAGGCCTAATTATTTTATGGCTAGGGCGTATAGAACTAACGAATCTCCATCTAGGCAAATCTCTTTCTGTGGGCTCGCTTGCTGGTACCGCACTTGATTTACTCTTTTTCATAGTTGGATGGAATGAATGGGTTGGGAACAAATATTTGCAACCATGGGAAAGGGAAAAAATATGTGCTACGATGCGGTAGGTGAGACAATGAGGTAACACAAATGAAATATATGCCACTACGTAAGCGATAACATCTCACTTCAGCCATTGGTCCACCAGATGAAATAGATTAAACCTTGTTGTTTACATATAAGCATATAAATTGATCCATGCCCAAATTATTTACCCATCCTAGTAGGTCAGTTATCATAGTAGACATTACTGCCCACCTATAAAGCCAACAAAATAACCAGCAACATCACCATAGCTACAATTAGCCTAGTAGACAGAGCCAACAAGTAACTAGCCTATTTTAGGACAATAATATTATATTAAACTATAGGATCTTAACTTCACATTGAATCGGTGAAGTATTTAGCAAAGTTTGGTTCATAGTGACTAAATAATGCCTATTGCAAATATTTATGGTGATTTCTAAAGTCCTTATCGAAGAGAACACCTCTCGAATAGTATCCTAGCTACTGCTCATCGATTTGCTCATCATTCTCGCTACCACTCAATAATGGAAGTAAAACTTCACTTTCCTTCCATGTGCAGCGATTGGGGGGAACCCTTCGCCATTTACCTCTCTTGAAATGGAACTTGTTACAATGGAAAAGGTAAACCTCAACCTCGTACCTCAGTTGAGTCCCCTCTGGGCCATAGAGATGTGATTTTTGGTTCTTCACTTTGGTACCCTTGAACACCAATAACGATTCTCGCAAGCTACCTCACCTAATACTTTACAGGAAATAACCTTCTACTGGAGACTTTGATTGGCTTTAGGAACCCGGCCTATCATCCTCAAGCAATATAACCCCCCACTCGACACGTTACTCTCAACTTCACCTAGTGCCTCAACGCTTGGTATTAGTCAACCTTTTAGGCCCCTGCCACTAGATGAGAGATTACCTAAAGTGATAGGATATGTGACTTAAGTTACATATAGAACATTAAGTAAATACGTCTGTAGAAATGTAGAAAATTAAGAGGAAATTATTCCAACATTAAAGACCAAAACGAGCATTCACGATATTTGGGGTTTGATTGGTTGTTTTAGCTAGTGCAATAAACAACCTTCATTCAACATGCCCTCGAAATAATTTATTGTGCCTTCACCTTCACTGAGGATTCACGAACTACGACAAAATTGGACTTGTTGTTGTATCTTCTAATTCTTGATGGTTTCCCTTTTCAGTAGCCTTATCAATCATAATTTTATCAAAAGTCTTTGTTTTGGGGAAGTGAAGAAGAAGTTGTGCACTGCGATTAGTGTTATTATCAACTGGACCATTAGCATGAAATTTTGGAGGACTTGAATCCAAAACACAGGTGTACAACCTCAGATGTGCACTTCTAATGATGAAACGTTTTAAAATATTCTCACTTCAATTTGGAAAATATTATTGATGCAAAGCATATTCCAGACATCAACCAAGACAAAAAAAGTATTCCATAATTAAAATTTTGATAAGATTATCCAAAACTGGGGGTGTTCACTCCTGCAAAACAAGAAGTGAGATACCAATTCAACATGCAACAGCAATGGAAATGGAAAATGTAGTATAATTTCATAAGGGTACCTCAAATATTTCATGTCCTATGCTCTAGGTGCTAGCAAGATCAATTAAAAAATAAGAACCACCTGAGAAAAAAACAAATCAATAGTCAAGTAGTGAGAAATAAATATGATCCATCTCTAGCTCAATTATGCCAATCATGTACCATAGTGCAGACAATGTCAGTGAAAGTGCCCAAGGTTTTGTTCTTGCACCAAAAGAAAATTATGCCAAGGAGTTAGGACCAAAGGCCCATGCCATATTCCCTGTGCAACCATGAAAACATTCCAACACGCCTAGAAGTGTCATCACACAGTCTAGTAATACCACATAGATGCCACTATTGGTGATCAAGTCTGACTAGGTCAACAACAAATCCATGCCAAAGCCATTGATCAACTTGGACTAAGTCAAGACCTCCTATAGCAAACCTGAAAATAAGGAGCGAGGCACCATTCAACCTCAGATACAATGCCCAAGGCCAACCTTACATGCAATGCCTAGGGCCAACCACTACAATCCAACTTTAATTATTTCGTTACAACATTAATCAATGATCACTTGAATTGTATAAATAGGTATCATATCACCATTTCTCTCTTAGCATTCTCTTTAGAATTTAGCTATAGCATAGCTTGCCCGGCATCTCTCATCACAAGGATTTGGTCGTTGCTTGATATTATTCCTTTGAACTAGCAATAATACTATACAAATTTGAGCTACATATTGTCACTAGGGGAATGCTCATTGTGGGATGTTCATGATTCTCTCTAGTTTACCCTCTAACACTCAACTTTCTAAATATTTATGCATTATCCTCTGACTTACTATTTATGCTGCGCAAAATTATCTAATTAGGTTGTTTATTGAGATTACTGCATTATACACTGCTATTTCATTGTGCACACAACAGATGCATTACTCTCTAACAATTCTCTAGTTCATTATATTACCATGTGAAGCTTTATTCCTTGCCTAAGCACTTTTAGCCACTTCTGCAAATCTATCTATTTTTCATAGGACTATGATCTTCTCAAATGCAAAGTTCCCTCTCTTCCTTCAAGGGCTCAATAGCTGCTGAAGCTTGATCATATTATCAAAGCTCAAAAACACTCACAAGTACAATCATCTTTGGACCACAATAGCAATTTCTGAAGAAACAATGGTGGTTTGCATTGAATGTCCACATGGATGATATCCAAGTACAGGAAACACAAATTCAATCCTACACTCCACACTCCACACAATCTTCAATGGTAGGAAATCTCAAACCCAATAGTCCTATCAATGTCAATGATGCCTGCATGAAGAAATGTATGAGAAATTTCCCAGGTTCTTGACAGAGTTCAACTGTCAATAATAATTGCTTCATCTGTGAACACTAGATCTGATCTATTTAGTGAACATACTACCTTAAAATTTCAAGTGAAAATCAACATCTTGTAGTTTTAAGTCAAGGTCAACGTTGAAACATTGGATAGATGGTTGTAGAAGGTTAATACCTTATTTGCGGTCAACCACTTCAGTGACACAAACAAGATTTCCTTTGCTACATTCAAGAAAACAACAACCACATTTTGTTGGTGGGAGTGTCACAACAAATAGTGCGCATACAATTCTCTTTGCCACAACAAGGTTCAGTATACCCAATGGAAACCATTGCACCATTACAATGACTAGTCTACACAAGACTAAATAAACAAGTTAAATGACATACTGGCTTATTTGGATAGCTAGGAGACAAAATGCAATCAAATCCCCAAGTATTGGAGCTGATCACATCACTACTTTTAAATCAAGCTCAATTACTTCAATAAGAACTCTTGCGGGATGCATATTGTTTTTCAGCAAATAAAAAAACAATTTTGTACTAAGAACAGTGGTAAGGGACCACCCAGTAACCAACACAAAAAAGGAATACAATAGCAAGTGCAATCTTGTGCTAAAGAATCAATCACACAATTATGATAAGCTAAATAAGGACACCAACCACAACTAATCAAAACCAAGGATCACACTACAATCAATGCTAACAATAGCAAAATCAACAATGGACTTAGATGATGAGTGTCATGCATGCAAAACCCTTCTAGCACAGGTTCAACCAAATTGTCCAACACAAGACAAAGGAAAGCATGTTGTCATAAGAATGAATCTTCCAATGCCTTAGTTCTCATTACACCAAGAGGTTCATTCTACAACCCAGTATACATTAGATGTGTCTCATGGGATATGCTAATATCATCATACATTGCCCATAAATAATAAAAAAAAAAAAAAAAAAAAAAAAACTCTACTAAAAGGGCTACTACCTAGAATTCCTCTTTCCTAATAGAAGTGATGCATCATTTGAGTTCCCTTTATAAACTAATAAATAAACATTCCAGATCCATCTTATGCAGGGTCTAGAAAAGGTTGAGAGGAATCAAATCCCTCAAGATGCAAACATTTATTCAAGTTTTTTCACCTTGAGTTATTTGATCACTCATGGTGTTTGATATATTTAGGGTTAGGAACAATTTTATTGGTTACATAAATACGTCCATAGAAAAATAATCTCACTAACATAGAGGAAGAAAAATAGTGCTTGTTCCACTCCTAATTTTCACTACATAAACATTCCCTACAATCCACCATGGAATCGTGGATAATGGATGTTTAAATATTATGATTTATATGGCCACTTTCAAGTGACTCAACCTAGTGACAACACTGCACCCTCAATCGTACACCATTGGTTTGTTGAGTCCATGTAAGGAACTATTGATGACATAGTAATGCATATGTTAGTGTAACATCAAGGCATGCAAGGATAAAGTCCCCTATGATGTGACCCCACTGGATATCTATGATTTGTTTCATGGAAAACTCTTTGCATCAAAGCACCCTGGAAGGTACAAGTTGTCACCTCAAATCATCGTCCTAAACATTGTGAATCATCTATACAGAGATCCCAAGGTAATCTCAAATGTTGAAGTAACTTTAGTTTCTACCAAATAATGATGCAAGTTAAGTTGTCATTTGAAAAATTTCAACTTCTTTATTACCTTCCCACAAGTCACACAAAGACCATTGCACAGACCCAACTGTCCTTTTTCACGTAATCTATATAGTAGAAGTAATAGAATGTGACTTTAGAGGAATATACTAACAAGGACACTATCAGTGTTCTTCTAGAATACCAGATCCCACATTTAGTTGATATATCCCTAGAGCTCCATTGCCAAATCGACTAATATATTGCAAATTCATCGTAGAAAACGTGAAGATCAAGTGCCAAATCTAGGTATAGATATAGAAAGGATACATAATCTTGAGAAGTTCACCCTATAGAAGCCCAATTATGCTCATGGAAAAGAAAAACAATCCATGGTTCCTTTGCATGATCATTGCACCTTGAAGAAAATCAAAGTAAAGAACTATTATTCTACTACACACATTACCTTTGGGGTTTGCTCGAGAAACACAAATTGCTTCACAAAAATTGATCTGAAGTTTTGGCATCATTAGGCTCTGGTTGACCTTCAGATGTTTGGAAAACTACATTGAAGGCAAACTATGGTCTATGTGAATAGTTGGCAATGACATTCATCATGGGTTACCTCAATGACAATATTCAACAAAACATGGGATGAGCACCTACAACATATTGTGCAAATCTCATAAACTTTGTGACAACTCAAACTCCACCAATTTCAGAAAATTTTTCTTCTCAATAAAGGGAATTTACTACCTTGGATACATTGTTGAGGAAATAAGAGTTCGCATCAACCTAGAGAAGATATAGATTAATCAAACCCACCCCAACCACCATTCTTAAGCCACAATTTTTCTTGGAATGGGAAAACTTCTACGATAAATTCATCGTGTTTTCCTTTTGTGTCACCTTTTCCAAACCCAATTTTGAGTAGCATCAAATATAGTTCTCAAGTGGAATCAAATATAACAGTAAGCATTAGAAGAACTCAAAGAAAAATTGGGCTCCACGCCCAATTTTATACCTGCCTAATCTACAACAGCCATTTGAAACCCAAATAATTTGCTTCTAAGCATGCAATGGGAACACTTTTAATCTATTTTAGTCATGCCATTACATAGCACTCAAAAACATTCAATGATGCTACCACAATTGTTAATATTATTATTGTGATTCTATTGAATTCTACAGTCTATCACCAAATGGAAGGATTACATACTGGGTAAGGAGACAATTCTTCACTCTAATGGATCATTCAAAGGCATACTCCAAGTTCCATAGCACAGCACCCATAGTAGGCCTATCAATACCTTGCTTGGAGAAAAACTTCTCTGCTGTCTCTGCAAACTTTCACAAGGAGCCATGATTTATTGTATCCACAAGATGAGGATCAACGATATGGTCAAGCATTCTTCTTTTTTGTCAATGCATTTCCCACTCTGCAATGTTGACTTGCTCCCTTGGAAGAGCAAGACTTATTGTAGGCCTTACAAAGAAAACCTCAATGAGCACCACACAAAAATAATATACATCAAACATCTTAGTGAGTCGCTACCTTCAAAAATACTCGAGATCAAGGTATCCAAAATTGCCTTTCACAACAGTGCTCACATGTGTCTGGTCTAATGTATGTCTATTTTTGACAGATCAAAACTTTCCACCTTACCAAGAATATTCTCATCTAGCAAAATATTTGTTGCCTTCACATCATTGTGAATGATCCCTGGTGCTACCCTAGTATGAAGGTAATGGAGGCCTCTTTCCACCCCTATACATATTTCAAGCCTCTATTCCTAGGACAGGGATGGAATATCTATCCCATGCAAATGACTCCTCAGAGGCCCGTTGACCATGTATTCATAAACCAAAATCATTTCACAATGTTCCTCTCAGTATCCAATCAGAGAAATAAGATGGCGATGTTGAACTTTAGACAAGATATCAATTTTTTTTTGGAATTCTATGTGACCTTGCTCATATCTTGGATTATCTTGTTGAATCATGGTAAGATAACACACAGTAACCAAAATAGAAAAGGAATACAGCAAGAGGTGAAATTTTGTGCTAAAGAATCAATCACACAATTATGATAAGTTGAACGAGGCCAACAACCAAAACCAATCAAAACCAAGGATCAAACTACAATCAATGCCAAAAATAGCAAAAGTAATCTAGTAAATGGTGTTCATTCTAAGGTTAGGAATTGTCATGCGGAAAGAGTTATGTTTGCGGACAAACCTAACCTCCCTAGGAGTCTAAGACTCTCTAGTGACAAACAAACCAAACAAGAGCAATCCTTCTTTAAACACACGTTATTCTATGAGAGATCAAGTGTTTTTCGATCTTACCTTAGGTCCAACGCTTGTTGTAGCAGTCCAGCCTTGCCGATCCAGATGAGCTCTTCCTTCACTTTAAGACCTGCATACACTAACAAAGCAAACAATTACATAACACCTGAATATTCATCATAAAACAAAGCATAATCATCACATAGACCGAGTACATGAAATAATTCATTAACAACAAATCATTGAGAAGAATGGACTTATTTGTATTAAGGAAACAAAAAAGGAACCATTACAACCTGAGCCTTGGTGTTGTGCAAGCTCCTCCCAGGGTCCAGCAAGAGATTTCCTCTACTTTGACAAGCTCACCCACTCCCAATATGGCAACAAGAAAGGATAGTAATCTCTCCTCACAAGTCAACAATGGAAGTCCTAATTCCAACAACATTTACCCTTTAGAATGTTCAGCTTTCAACCTCCCCTCCTCTGGCCCAAGGCCTGTATTTATAGTATTCTAGAGGAAGTTATTCAGTTCCAACATCAATGGGATACTCCCTCTTTTGGATGGGGTAGCTCCTCTCTTGATGGGATAAGTTCCTCTATCATAGGGGTGCATGAACCATCTGGAGGCGCTCAATACACATCAAACACTCTTCTAGAAGGCTCTAGAAATGACCACAAGTAACTTTTTAGAGATGAAACTCGCGCCTTTTGACCTT